>APFE031416277.1:72356-96055 GCA_000404065.3 Pinus taeda | reverse complement strand
AATATAGAAATAGATATAGTTGTAATAATAAACCACGTGAAACATATAATTATTGGATAAATATTTTGTTGAAAAATAAAAATGTCCTATAGAAATAGATATAGTTGTAATAATAAAGAATAAAAATATATAACTATTGGATAAATATTCCATAAGGAAAACCTTTTTACAAAAAAACATTATAAAATGACATTTAATTTATGATGTCGCAAGAACTCCCCTCCCATGCACTCCCTCCCATGCCACGTGTACCTTCGTATGCCATTGATTTAAGTGTTAGACCATTGATTCAAGTGTGTATGCCATTGATTTAAGTGTCAGACCATTGATTCAAGTGTGTATGCCATTGATTTAAGTGTTCGACCATTGATTCAAGAACTCCCCTTCCATGCCACATGTACCTTCGTATGCCATTGGTTTAAGTCTCAGACATTGATTCAAGTGTGTATGCCATTGATTTGAGTGTTATACCATTGATTCCTGTGCAATTGGTTTAAGTCTTAGACCACTGATTCAAGTGTGTATACCATTGATTTAAGCGTTAGACCATTGATTCAAGTGTTATACAATTGAAATAACTTGGGCCATTAAATTGAATCCGATTTCACATTTGTTGCATATCCATTTTTAATTTTAAGACTCACTTCATATTTTGAAATTTGTATGTTTAATAAAGCAAATTAATATAATATTTCAAAAGTTAATTTGTGTTATGAATATGGAATCTATATATTTATGATGTGTTGTTATTTTCCAATTTATATTAATCTTTTTAATGTTTTTTTACTCATTCAAAACCATGTATATTTATAATGGTTTACATGTGCAATTTATAATTTATACCTTTATATTATTATGTTGTGTTGTTCTTTCTCACTTTACATTCGAAAATTTATCTTTGGTGTAAATTTTAAAATTAAGTTTCGAAATTTACTGTTTCTAAAAAATGTACATGTATAATTTAATAGATACACAATCTTATTAATCAATTTTATATTCTATCTCATATTTTCAATATTTTTTGTTTAATAAAGATAGATTTCACAATTATATTTGCAAATTACTATTAAAAACATATAGCCATTTACAAGTAATTTTCTTAATTAATTAATTAATTTTATGGCATTTACTTTTGAAGAATTTAAGTTAAATAAAAATTAATTTTAGAGTTACATTTAAGATATTTACTATTTAAAAAAATATAAAATATAAAAACTATTTATATATACAATTTGAATTTATGTATTTATGTTGTCTTCTTATTTTTGTTATGAAACGAGCTCAAGAAAAGATAGAAAAGATAGATAACACCTAGAATTTAGCCTCTTTGAGGGGGAAACCTCCTTTACATTACATAAATGAACAATTCTTGGATGATTCAAATGACAAAACCTCCTTTCTATATATAGGAGTCTAAGAAGTCACAATATAACCCAGCTGACCTAACAATAATAATATTAGGCCACAAAAATAATAATAGAGGGATACTATGGGGCACAGTAATAACAATACGGGGACAACAGGGGCAAAACAATATTAATGAGGGGTATAATTACAATAGTATTGAGGTAATCACTAGTATTATAGGGACCCAACATGCCCCTCTCCTTCAAAAAAGTGTTCTCCTCAATGCTTGAGTAGTTCTGGATACTTTTGTATAAAATTCTCATCCTCCCATGTGGAATCTTCAGCAGATAAGTTCTTCCACTTGATAAGATACTCCAAAATTGATCGATTTCGTTCGAGTTCTCATTTCTGTGACTACTTCCGGTCCCAATATAATTTTTCCTTCCTCGTCAAGTTCTGGCAATATTGTTTGAACCGGGAGCTTGTCACCTATAACCTTCTTTAAACATGAAACCAAATGTTAGCTTTGATACCAAATGTTAGCTCCGATACGAAATGTTATGAAACCAGCTTTAAGAAAGATAGAAAAGATAGATCAACGCCTTAGAATTCAGCTCTGATACCAAATGTTATGAAACCAGCTTTAAGAAAGATAGAAAAGATAGATCAACACCTTAGAATTCAGCCTCTTCGAGGGGGCAACCTCCTTTACATTACGTAAATGAACAATTCTTGGATGATTCAAATGACAAGACCTCCTTTCTATATATAGGAGTCATAATATAACCCAGCCAACCTAACAATAATAATATAAAGCCACAAAAATAATAATAGAGGGATTCTATGGGGCACAGTAATAACAATATGGGGACAATAGGGGCACAACAATATTAATAAGGGGTATAACTACAATAGTAATGGGGTAATCACTAGTATTATAGGGACCCAACATTTTCCCTTTTACATTTTAGATTTTTTTATGTCCAATAAAATTTTATAGTTATATTTTAAAACTCATTTACTTAATAACC
The DNA here is from genome assembly GCA_000404065.3 of Pinus taeda. Classification (NCBI taxonomy): domain Eukaryota; kingdom Viridiplantae; phylum Streptophyta; class Pinopsida; order Pinales; family Pinaceae; genus Pinus; species Pinus taeda. The sequence continues at coordinate 93,677 of APFE031416277.1, read as the reverse complement.
ACAAATTTTGAAAGTAAATTTCAAATTCTAATATTTCACAAATATGGACATCTAAAATTTAATGCATACATTCTTTTTATGTTCATTTTACAATTTTACTATATAATTATATAATATATAATATAATATAAATAATATAATATAATATTATTAATATTAATTTTATAAATATGGACATAAAGAACTTTGAATTTATATATTAATATCATTTCTATACTAAACTAAACCTTTAGGCAGCTAGCCCACCAATGCACTCACTCCCTTATCGGATCCTTTCCCCAATTCACTCACTTCCTTATGCGCTGCACGATATGGATGAGTTTATTAAAATAATCTACGCGCTAAGAGTCTCGTGTATTAGAGAATTTCTCAGTCAAACCGTGTTGTCGTCAACTAACATTCTAGGCACGCGAGCTCAAAGTTTAAAAATCTTACCAAAATCAGGCTCTATAGGTTAAACCACCTTTGGGTTACCCCAATTTTAAGCTCATGAACTTTTCTTGGGATTAATTCTTGTATAAACATGTTCTCCAACTCATAAATCTTTGTGTATCTTATGCTTATATGAATATATTATCTGTCTATCCTATGCCACTTTCAAATTTTTATTTATGATCTGAACTTGTTGTTCCATATGTTTAAGCATATTAGGTCCTACATGGACCCTATTAATCAGATCACTCCAGCTAATAGGATTGTTGCAACTCCTACCATACAATGCGTCAAAGGACCTCATCTTTATGGACTCATGGCATCCATGATTGTATGCAAACTCCATAAGTTGCATATATTCTTCCCATTTCTTGGGTTGATGCATCACATAGATACTTAACATGTCCTCAAGTATCCAATTTATCCTATTTTTTCCCATATATTTGTGGGTGATAGGTTGTGTTAAATGTTAATTATGTTTCCAACCCTATAAGAAATTCTTCGAAAAACCTAGAGGTGAACATAGCATCTCTATCTGACAAAACCTTCTTGGGGATGCCATGTAGCATCACAATCCCATTTATGAAGATTTGGGCTATGTTAGTAGTGGAACTTGTGGCTTTGATTACCACAAAATGAGCTACCTTCTTGGGTATGTCATGTAGCCTCTCAACCTCCTTTATGAAGATTTGTGCTATGTGACTAGTGGAATTGGTGGATTTGATTACCAAAAAATGAGATACCTTGCTAAGACTATCCACCACTACCATGATTACATCATGTTTCTTATATGTTTTGGGAAATCGTGTAATGAAATTGATAAAAATTACCTCACACTTCAATTCTGGAATAGTGATAGGTTGCAACAATCTGACATTTAATGCATTTTGCTATGGAATCTACCACTTCCTTCTTCAAATTTGACCAATGATAATACCTTTTAATGGTTGTAAGAGTGTTTTGATACCCTAGGTGGCCCAAATAAGGCTTAACCTGGAACTCTTCCATTATTAATATTTTTATTTCATCGTTGTTAGGCACATAGATTCTTCCTTTAAATCTAATTAGGTCATCCTCAATAAGGTGACATGCGGCAACACCTTCTTCCTCACTGCTTTGTCGCAACCTTTCTTTTATTTGTTGATATTATTCATCTTGTTGTCCAAAGCTTTTAGTTTTTTCTTCTAGCACTATGAAACTATAAATTTCAAAATTAAGCTTCAAAATTTACTATTTCACAAATATGAAAATTTATAATTTAGTGGATGCACAAATATTTTAATTAATTTTATCTCCTATCGTATATTTTCAATATTTTTTGTTTATTAACGATAGATTTCATAACTATATTTCCAAATTACTATTACAAAAATATCGGCATTTATAATTTGAGTTACATTTATAGTTTTCAATGAATAGGTATAGATATATTCATATTACTATTTTACAAATATTGACACCTATAATTCATTATAAATGATAAGCAATCAAGAAATAGTTACACCCAATATGGAAATGAAGATTTCAATCATTTACTGTATATAGTGATTGTTGTACCTTTTTTGTGAATTTCATTATAAATGCTAATCAATCAAGAGATAGTTACAGCCAATATGGAAATGAAGATTCCAATTATATGATTTTACATTTACACCCTTCCATAGAGGGAATTGCATCGAAGATGGAAATGAGATATTAGTTTATATTTTGGAAAATGAAAACTATTCAATTTAATTATATATATTGATTGTTTCTTTCAATATCGTTCAGTTCAAAGGATGCATATTTTGTCTTCAGCTTGATCTTCTTATAATATATCAAAAATCATTCGATGCAGGTCACTATGATCCTATCCATAGAGTAATCAAAAACATAATGATACAAATGTTTTCTAGAGTTTAAATTGGGGTAACAATGTAAATGGATCTAAATGAAACCCAAGAGATCTATATCAATTGCAAGAAATTTTGAATGCCAAATAAAGTTAGCTTATTCAAATTGGGTGTGGATAAATTCCAACCATTCAAGTAGGAAAATACTTCAAGCACAAGTTTTACGAGTGCAAATACATATGGATGTTTAACAAAAAGACAAAATTAGCATCTTCTTGTTAAAAATTACTATGGATAAAGATCGTTTCTATCTCTACAATGCATTCTTTGGAAACTACCCTATATAACCAAAAAGAGAGAGCTTGATATCGTAGATACTCTTGTCATGTGAATAATGCAATTTTTGAGACCTCCCTGTTTAACTAACATCAAAAATTATACTTATACACCAGCGAAGAGTGAAGGGTAACAATGTAATGTTAATTTTTGCTACGTTATTTCCTTACGGAATTTCTTTGCAACATTTGGTGCAATTGCTAGTTTTTATCATTTAAGAAATAAAACATTTTTCCAAAAACCTGAGAAAAGTATGATCCTATAACTCAAGAAGACATTCAAATTAGGGATGTATTGTATTTTTTGAGGAGTATATGGATGATGATAGTTTAAATGAATGGAAACCTTCTAAATTAAGGACGGAAAGAGTGAAAATAAAAGTAAAAAAAAGAAAAAATATGTCTTGAATATCAAATTATTGAAGCAATAAGCACTAGATAGTAGGAGGACACCAAGAAAAAGTTGATCTAGTCCATCAATTGGTGAGGCACTCCAACGATCAATAAAAAATAAAGAAATAAATAAGGTATAAAGATGATTATTTGATGTATCAATTCAAGGTTGTTGATGAACATTTAAATTTTGAGGAAACAATTATTATAAAAACGTATGAAGTCTATGGAAGAGAAATATGATTGCATTTTGAAAAGTGATACCTGAGAGATAACTAAATTTCTTAAAAGTAATGTTAGTGTGGGCTCATAAAACATGTAGAAATATATGTTCAGTTCTAATGATAGTATATAAAATTTCAAACATAGCTTCATAGGAAAATTATTTTCACAAAAGTAAGGAATATATTATGAGGAACATTTGCAATTGTAGCTCAAATTAACACAATTTGATTTTTTATTGCACAAAAGGCACAATGCATTGCAATATGAGGGAAATATTGTAGTATGTTAGATGATATGTTGTACTGAAGAGTTATATTAAATAAAAATAATGATAACACATGTTTTGACTCAAACAAAAATGTAAATAGAAGGTAAACGTAATAAAATTCTAATAAAAATAAAAGTTCACTCATTAAATTTTGTATCGGGTGATTTATTAATTAATAAAATTATAAACAATTTATTGAAGAAAAATTCTATAAAATTATCACCATTAAATAAATGTGAAGTAATTATTTTATTCATAACTCAAACCTACATGAACTTCATGTTTAGTGTTATAAAAACATATATGTGAAGTAACAATATCTATTATATAGAGATGTGAAATGGTATAAAAAAAAAAAATAGTATGAGTAAATAAGATCCATTTCACCTATAATGTAAAATAGTGGGGATTCATATTCACAACAATGCTATATGGATGCTCAAATCCAATTAATAAACATTATGAAAACTCTCTCTCTCAAAATATATATAATATATAAAGAATTATTTAAAACGTGAAAGAAAAATGCCTAACTAATATGCATGTAACTATATGTACCATTGCAAAAATATATATGTCTCTTGTTAACATCTAGCATCATTCCAAGAGATTTACAATTTTATGTTTTGTATTAAACCCCAAAATACCTTGATATTTTCTTTCCTTCCACTTCTGTCATTTCTGCAAAATCTTCTGCCATGGGTGATGCTATAGTAGGTAGTGGAGCTCCATCCTATAGAAATGTTACTATAGGAAACCATCACTTGGGTCAATGAACTAGACCTTGTTGTGATGAGGTTGTAAACAATTGAATCTTTGATTAGAAGCAAGTATCATCAAAGAAGGATTTAACCAACTAAAGTCCTCTAGGAAGATTCCTTACAAAAAGAAGCACATATCCAAATTTTGAGGTACATTGCAATCGAGATAGGGAGTATTGTCAGTGCATAAGAGTCATGATTTAATACACAAATTCATGGGAAGTTGGCCCTCAGTAAATGCTTATCTAAATATTCTAATTTTCCACACAACAATGAAAACAAAAAGAAATGGATTTGGATGATCTTGACCTCCCAAACATTGCTACGACATCGAACGATAAAGGCCCAAAATTTTTCCATGAGCATTAAGTCAAAATAATGAGCAAAGACATTCTCAAATTAAGGAAACAATCACAAACAACATCAATGGGATAAACCAGTTGCAATATCTGAGGGGCTCATGTCAAATCTATGAAAGATGTTACGAAGAAGAACAAATATGATAATAAAAAAGGTTATAGGAGAAATCAACAAATTCTATACGAATTTGGTGACACTCTTATCAATTTAGGTAATAAAAATTAATCTTAGATATTTATCCCTACACTAAATCATCTTCCCCATGAATATAATCACGTGTAAAATTATATTTTCTATTTGTAAGGGAATTTAAATTCTTATCAAGCACAAGTGGCTCATAAAACATCAAAATTTCTTGATGATTTAGGAAACAAAAACTTATTTTTAAGTGATAAATCAATAAATTCTAGAGGAAGTCAATGAAATTCTTATTAGCTCAGGTAGAATAAAGTTAATCTTACAGGCTTATCCATCGACCAACTTATCTCCCTGATGAAGGTAATCTCTTTGAATAATAGACACCTTACCTGTAAGGGAAAGAAAAATATTTTCAAAGACAATTGAGTCATCAAAAATGAAAACTTCATGATGATTTAGGAAACTAAAATTTCCTATGAAGTTTTATTTCAGGGGACAGAAAAATGGGGCCAATATTGAGATTCAATAGGCCTGAAATCCAAATGTCAATCAAGAGTTCTTTCTATCATCTAGATATCTCAAGACTCCATCCTAAACATGCTTTCTTCTTTCAAAATTCTCATTATACAAGTTTAGCTCATAGTATCATTACAGACATGTTTTATTTCAAATGTCTACAACCCTTCAATGCCTAACACCATAAAGAAGCATAATTTCCTAATCTCCCTAACATAATAGATCTGAGGGGATGATTTTAGTTTGATAAAATAATTACAAGAAAAAAAGAGTGATCTTTGAGATCTAGAATTGTAATCCATCCTCTTCTAATATGTCATGACTTCTCATTTGGTTGACCTTAACACCACCAATGACATATACTTGGAACAATTGTAGAGGGAGCTCCTAACAAATAACTTCAATGATGGATAGGTATATCATGTTTGAAAATATTATATAAGCACATTTTTTTGGAGGATTCCATCCTCCCTAGCAATGGCTTGCATCATTGACCAATCAAATTTGGTATCAAAATGAAGTCCCACCCAATAAATAAGCCTTTTCCTCTCGATCATTTCTAGCTCCAACATGCCAACCTATAATCCAAAATCAAGTATTATTGGGATGAACTATCAAAATTATAATTATCGACCATGTACGAACTATAGAAGAAGCTAAAGCACATTAAATACAACTCAAAACAAGCTATAAAAATAATAATGTTAAGGAATATCATTCAAGGAAAATAGAACATGGAAAACAAAATGGAGCACACCAATATGAATCCATTCATTAAATAAAGTTATAAGATATCATAAATGAGTATACATATACTTTGCCCTTTATTGAACAAATAAGGAAACATGAAGAAATACTTTAGAGGCAAAAATTTAGAATTAAATGGTTGAAAGATTTGACCAAAATACTAGTTTCTTCTCTAATTCAACTCTTCAATATTGGCACAAAAATTGTATTTATTAGAGGAATTTTGATGTCTAAAATGGGACTGCAAAAGAAAATAATAAAATAAGAGTTAAAATAACAAAATAAGAGTTAATGATTTTTTCGATGAAAAGTACACAATTTTATTGTAGTTTTGACTAATCCGCTTGTAGGTTTACTCAAATTTCGAGTGTTTACACATGTTCGATGTATAAATATATTTTGCATCCAACAAGTACCCATTGTGCATACTTTTTGGTAGCTCCACAAAAAAAAAATTAAAATACATGAGAAAACATGTTTCAAACACCTTCTTTCATTTATTTTGCATTTTTATCATTGTAGATCTATTGAAAAGTATGAAAAATATGTAGATATTTTATGTGAAATATAATTGCTCATAAAATGAGACTTTACACTTGAAATTTGTGTAAATATACGAGGAGATAACTAAAAAATATGAGTAAAAAAATTATATTTTTCTTTACCCTCAAAAAATACTCGCCCCTAGGGATGACATCATCATCATGAATCTTATTTGTTATCTTGAAGTGATTTTTCTACTACATTTTCCATTTTGGGGTGCATATGTGATGTCAAAGTTCTCCTAATTTCTTCCTTAAAATCCTACACAAGTGCCAATGTTTTGGATCATCAGGATGTGGCTAATGTGTGTGTTCAATATTATAAAGAGCTACTATATGACCACAGGGAGGCTATACACATAATGGTTCATTGCATTGCACATTTGCTTACCAAAGATGAAAATGAGGTTCTCTTAAGAGATATATATATTAAATAAGTAGAATAGGTAGTAAAATATATGCCATGGAACAAGGCTCCCTAACCAGATAGCTTCACTACTAACTCTTTTCTATCATTATGGACAATTACACACAATATCTGGAAAGTATTGGAATAATAGAGGGGATGAAAAATTCAGCAACGCCAAGATAATTCCCCTATTGTAAACATTATAATAATTCTCTTATAAATAAAATGGATGAGATATGGAACATGGATTTCATAGCTTGGGGAGGAGGTTACTGGAAAGTAAGAGGAAGTGGTGATTAATACAAGTCAAGGGATGACTAGTGTGCCTTAGTTAGGATGGATACACAATAATTAAAATAAAGGAAAAATGGATGAGAGACACACTTTACTTGGACAAGTCCTTAATAAAAAAAGACAAGGAAAAATAATTAAAAAGAGTGGGTTGCTGTTAAGAAAACCCAACCACAACCACCATGGCTGCAACAGATTCATCCATTGGTGTGCAGACATAGACAGAGATACTAGAGAAGGCACTATAAGGAAGAGTACCATAGACTAGGGATGAAAATACTCAAGGGGGAGGAAGAATTTGACAGGGATAACGCATGAAAGAGAGGGCATTAGTGGGAGGCTTAGTGGTAATAAGAAAGAAAAGGAGAAACAAAATGAAAATAAGGAAGGATAATAGAACAGGAGAGTTCACAATAAGTTGAAGAGTAAAATTGCATGAGAAAAATAAAGGAAAGGAATAAGACATAGGTATAATGGGAAGGAATATAGTGATATATCTCTATAGAAAGATGAACTAACCAAAGGGATGATCTCAGTAATTTCCCAAGGGAAGCTACTTGTTGCATGGAGACGGGAGAACCTCTCGACTCCCAACAATGTTGAGTGTGAATGGATACATTGAGATAACTTCCTAGAGCTTCGAAAAATACCTTGGGTATGAATTGTTGCAAAAACATTTGTAGTGTATGGCAATTGATGCCAGCCTAAGCTGTAAATACCCCAATGATGCAACCTAATCTACATATACCAATAATATGCATATAAAATTGCATGTCACACTATGTGTGTCCCATGAATTCCAAATTTCATACTTAGTAAACCTTCCATAAGTCAAGGTTTAACTCTGTTTAATTAAATGCTTAAGAAAAAACATTTCATTTAGCTATCCAACATCTTAACTTTAATAAACCTTTAAGAAAAACCCTATAACCCTTCATAATATTTGGTTGGTTCTTAACTCGAAATACAGTAATCCAGCTTATTTCTATTATAATTCCCATATAATAGAAATATCTCATAACCACACTTAAACATTACCTTTCTACCATTCTTCAACCTTTTTCACATATTTTGATGATCTCCTTAGCGCGTTAAATCTCCGCCAGCAATCTTGTTCCTCGATCCGACAGTTATCATGTCACCCGATCATCAACTAACCCTAATGATCTCTACCATTGATCTTCTCCGCCAATTCTAATGGTAGTCGTGTCACTCAATCACTAACCAGCTTGGTTGATCTCCACCATTGATCAATCCCGCATGATCCAACGACTATTACGTGATCTCACGTGGAATCTTGCATGAACGATATCAGGTCGAGAGCACGTGAGAAAAGTGGTTTTCTCTCTCCATCGTATCCTACGTGTCAGCTGCTAAAGGTAATCGATTGAAATTTTGAAATACTGCTTACCACCTTTAGGGCATGCAAGAGACTGCTTACCCCTTGTGAATACGATGCACGTGCTCAATACAGAACTCAAAGAAACTTGACTTAATAATGGGTTATTGTTTAATCTCCACCATTCATCTTTTTCAGTTTATTTTGTGCAACTTAATCCTAGTTTCCTATCTCACAAAATCTCATCCGTTGATCTAATTGACCCAATAGGACCTCTACACTATTATGTTCTTTTGTTTCATAATGTGAATCGCCCATTCGACTTTATGCCTATGTATTTGTCGTCACCTCATGATCTTCAGTTGTTTTGATCTCGATCTCCGCTCATGCCCTTATGCTTCCTTCACCCTCGCTATAACATTAAAGGCTTCCTCCAATACTGTCTATGCGTAAAACCATAATACTCCTCTCTGCACCTTTTCTCTAATTCTGCACACCTACAACCTACATTACCTAGTATTACTCATGTTCACACACAACTTATAATTCAAATACACATCACACAGACTCAGAATCGAGTTATCTGTATTATTAAAAAACCATTCACACAAGAATTTCTTCCTCAGCCTGATTTTCAATATCAGTGGCCTTTCCTTTCCTTCCCATAGGCATAAATGATTGAATCTCTAACCCCTGACTGACCGACTGACTCTCTATCTCTAACTATGCCTGTTAGGCATACATTTACACAAAAGGTTTTGTTTAACCAATTCTGGTTCAAATCCTTAATCTGCTGAACTAAATCCTGAATATCCTCTAAGTCCACTTTTAACTTTAGTAATCTGAAAGAATCCTCTCTAGTTCCACGAATCATGACACCACTTTCTAGTCTGAAAATTATAATTGATTTCCTACTCTGTCATCATCACTCATCATCACTCATGTTCTCCTACATTCGAGATCATTTACAAATATCCTCACAATATCTAATTAATTCCTATTCTAATCACTCAATACATTAATAATTACATACATAGGAATCTAAATTCCTTGAAAGCACATGACCCCCTAAGATAACTAGAACATAATGAAATTGCTAAGCTGTATGCTCCTATATCAGACTCCCAGGGTTAAAATAATCATGATCTCATAATCATGTGCTTCCAACCTTTGTCTCCATGGATCCCATACTTTGTTCTGTAATTTGTCTTTGGTTACTGCTCTTATTTGTTGTTGTTCTCCCAGTTTCCACACTTTAGGTTTCTTTGCCCCACAAGCTATGCTTTCACAGTCTGTTATTGTCTTTCTCTTGCTACCACTTGGTCTTCTTACTATTGTTTTCTTTTGAGGCACCTTCATCATCAATCTTATTATTCTTTCAATGTCTATGTCTAATTTATCATTTGGCTGATACTTACTTTGCCATTTTTTGTTGTACTCTGTCCACTCATCTTCAAACTGTTGTTTGTTGTCTTCTCTTTGAAGTTGTTGGATTCTTACTACTGCCCTTTCATCCTTACTCTCTTGGGATTTACCAAAGAACCTTTGTTCAATATCGGTAAATTTACTTTGAAAATGTGAATTGTCCTCCAACTTCCATTGTACTTGATTCCCCTCAAATACATCACTATGGTATTCATCAATTCCAGCATATTTTCCTTCCTCTTCCTTGACAACGCTCAGTAATTGTCCTTCATTTCCTTAACTATTTTCACAATCAGTTTAACTTCTTCAAGCATGGTATATTCATGCCTTTCTTTTTCCTCATCAGCATGCTTGACCAGGGAAATTCTAGTCTTCTTCAGTTCTAAAATTAACTCTTCAACATGAAACATATCTGTCTCATTTTCATCTAATCCTCTAATCATAAAACAATTATTAGAATTAAAAATATAAGGCATCATTACCTTTTCCTTTTCTAGCAACACCTCAATATGCTGCTTTGAATTTTCCTTCAATTCCTTTGTCAACACATCAATATGTTGATTTAAAATCTCCTTCATATCATCTATTTAATGACATCTCTCTATTTTGGTTCACAAAAATGGAATCCTCCTTTTGTAATGTCAATTTGCTGAACTTTTATTACCATTCCCTTTTCCTTATGATTGTCATTCACAACATTTTCTTTCTCTTCTTTTTTAAACCATCTATTCTGAGTATACATCCTCTGCTTTTCCAACTTCCTTCTTTGAAAGTCTAATTTTCCATATAACTCAATAGTTTCAATTGGAGTATAATTTGGAAATTTCACACAATTTTCCATATCTTCCTTTGTTATTGACCAATCATCAAATGTCCTTTCTCCCTTTGCTAAATCTTTTTCACAGACTTATTCTTTCTTAACATCTTTCAGTAGATGTCCTTCTTCTTCAATACACTTTCCCTTGATGTCTCTCTGTAAACCTTCATCAAGAGCTATCATTGCCCCATCATCTACATTAATATCCTCCTACATTTTTTCTTCATTAATAACATTGATCAAATTACTTAGATTACCTCTCTGAGACAATATTCATTCATTCTTCATCAGAATAAGATCTTGATATTCCATCTCTATGACTACTTCAAATGACTTTCTCCTCTCATCAAGTAACTCATCCATAGATTCTTCCTATTGTAACCTTCAAATTCTTCCTCTTGTGAGAAATTTTCTTTGTCACCTTTTACTTCAAGATCTTCATCCATTCTGAAGACATCTTCACAAAGTTTCTTTTCTCCTACAATACCTGCAATCATACATAAACTATGAGTTTTAAAAACATAATACCTCGTACCATCTCACTTGATGTTTCAATAATCATATCTCCTTACTATCTTGAATTATTCATAAGGTCTTCCACATATCTCCAGTATTCATTTTCACTGAGAACTTCACCTTGTTCTGCTTTACAAATAGAAAATTCCATTTCCAACTCAGCTTCTCTAAGTTTTTCTACCAGCCACTTCACTTGCCTCTATTGTAGCCTTCTCTGTAACTTAGACCACTTCACTGAGTTTTTCCTTGAGACCCATCCTTGTCTTTGGTTTCCTTCTAGTATCACCCTTAATACATTGTGTTGTTCTTTTAACTTTGCAATCCCCTTGTCACACTCCCCTTGACTCATTCTCTTGCCATTTGCCTTAGCATCCTCCTTCTTTACTTTTCTTCTGTTGTGGTCTTCCTTAGAACCTTTAGTATGACTATCAATAGTCATTTTCTCCTCTATCTTCATGAGCTCCTCACTCACTTACTATGAGTTGTACTAAAGCCTCTACAACAACAAGTCCTCCCTGCTACCAATTACCTCACCAAGGTTTCTACTATACTTGGTCTTTTGGCAAGCACTTGGTTCTCTATTCTCTCGAACCTCTTTGAGCACTTCTCTCTACTCCTCCTATTCTTCAACTCATCTGCACCTTTTAAGAACATTAATATCCTCTTGTATTTCAATCATAATGAAATACTAGGTTCGGACGACCTCTTCTTTCACTCGAAAATTCTTACCAGCTTCTTCATCACTTAGCAATTCTATCCACATCCTCTATGGAATTGCCTTTATGATCTTCCCGTGAGCTACAAAAACATCTCTGTAGTAACAAGTCTCCTTATTGCTACACATTCCTCACTAAGCTTCTCTCCTCTTAGCTCAATCTTTTGGCATTTCTCTAGTTCTCTCCTCTAGAACCAATTGAGCACTCCTTGCTCTAGGTTGCTGTAATCTTATCACCTTCTTATGGAGCTACCTTCAAGGCCTCTGCATGATCTTTTTCTACCATTCACCTACAATTTGAATGGATTTTTCTATGTTTCTTTTGCATTTGAAAATTCTACTACACTTTATCTCTGTGTGCCTACTGTTTGTCCAATTTAAAATCTGATCTCCTCTTGCCTGTATACATACCTTCAAAACATAACTCTGTTCAAAATTTTCTTAAAGAATTCTTACATGCAAAATTTTCTTGTTCTTCTCTAACACCAAATGATGCCATCCTAAGCTGCAGATATCCCATTGATGCAGACTAAGTTGCATATACCCATAGTATGCATATAAAATTACATGTCACACTATGTGTGTCCCAGGAATTCCAAATTCCATGTAAACCTTCCATAAGTCAAGGTTTAACTCTCTTTAATTAAATGCTTAAGTGGAAACATTTTATTTAACTATCCAAAGTCTTAACTTTATTAAACCTTTGAGCCGAACCTTATAACCCTTCATAATATTTGGTTAATTCTTAACATAACCTGAAATACACTAATCCCACTTATTTCTATTATAATTCCTATATAATAGAAATATCTCATAACCACACTTAAACCTCACTTTTCTGCCATTCTTCAACCTTTTGTACATATTTCGATACTCTCCTTAGCACGTTAAATCTTTGCCATCGATCTCATTCCTCGATGTAACAATTATCGCGTCACCCAATCAACAACTAAACCAAATGATCTGTATTGTTGATCTTCTCCGCCCAATCCAATGGTTGTCACATCACCCAATCACCAATCAGCTTGGATGATATCCACCCTTGATAAATCCTGCCTAATCCAACAGCTATTGCACAATATCTCGCGGAATCGTGCACAACTGATATGAGGCCGAGAGCACGTGAGAAAAGTGGTTTTCTCTCTCCATCATATGCTACATGTCAGCCACTAAAGGTAATTGCGTGAAATTTTAAATGACTGCTTACAACCTTTAAGGCATGTGAGAAACTACTTACCCCTTAGGAATACAATCCATGTGTGCCCAATACGAAACTTAAGGAAACTCGGCTTAATAAAGGGTTATCGCTTAATCTCCACCATTCATGTTCTTCACTTTATTTTGCATGACTTAATCCTAGGCACCTATCATACACAACCTCGTCCATTGATCTCATTGATCCAATGGTTCTTGTACACTATTACGTTCTTCTGTTTCATAATGTGTAATATCCCATTTGGCTTTTTGGATGTTTATTTGCCTTCGCCTCATGATCTTCACTTTTTCTAATCTCGATTTCCACTCGCACCCTTATGCTTCCTTCACCCTCACTGTAACATTAAAGGCTTCCTCCAATAATGTTTGTGTGTAAAACCATAACACTCCTCTCTGCACTTCTTCTCTGATTCTGCACACCTGCAACCTACATTACGCAAAATAACTCAAGTTAACACACAACTTATAATTCAAATACACATCACACAAACTCAGAATTGAGTTATCTGTATTAATAAACAACCATTTACACAGGAATTTCTTCTTCGGCTTGATCTTCAATATCAGTGGCCTTTCCTTTCTTGCCCGTAGGCTTACAGTCAAATCCGACCTAATCTCTAACTAACTGATTGACTGACTGCTGACTCTCTACTTGACTACTATGCTTTTAGGCTTACATTTATACAAAAGGTTCTGTTTAACCAATTTTGGTTCAGATCCTTAATATGCTGAACTAAATCCTGAATATCCTCTAAGTCCACTTTTAACTCTAGTAATCCCTAAGAATCCTCTCTAGTTCCACGAATCATGACACCACTTCTTAGTCTAAGACTTATATTTGATTTCCAACTCTTTCGTCATCACTCATCATCACTCATGTTCTCCTACATTCGAGAGCATTTATAAATATCTTCACAATATTTAATTAATTCGTATTCTAATCACTCAAAACATTAATAATTACATACATAGGAATCCAACTTTCTTGAAAACACAAGACCCCCTAAGTTAACTAAAATGTAATGAAATTGCTGAGCTGAATGCTCATGCATCACTTGTACTCTGAATAGTCCCAATAATCATTAAAATCAAGCTTAAGACAAAACCTTATCCTTCTTGTTAATCCTGTGAGATTCAAAAAATATTATCAAGAAGTTCTTCACTTTCCTTTTGCAAGGCACCCTGCAATTAGACTGAACCTCCAAGAGACCAAAAACACACCTTACACCTCTGTTGTTACTTGTGTTACAACTCCTCAGGTGTGGACGAAAATTCAGAGCGTTATTATTTAATCATCTGTTGAAGTACATACCAAAATAGGTGAGGCAGGGTCACCTTTTTATACATCTAGGATGACCGTTGAAGAACATAGGAGGGGCTCCAATAATAAACGTTGGAGGCCTTAAAAATTGAAACACAATCTCCTAATAAAACACTATCAAATTAATACGTCAAAGTAAGGATGCCGTTGGAGTTAAAAAAATATTTATTTAACTAAATGATTTATCACCTTAAGCCTTAAGCAAACGGATTACATGTTGACTGTGATTAGAATGTGTTATAGTGTTTTGGAGAGGGACACATTTTAATTTTCTATATTTTTTTATAATAAAATTAATTTAATTTAATAGTTATTGATAAATTGTTTGTTTAAGCTCTAAGAAATTTGTACCCAAACCCTTTTTGGTGTGGTTGTAGGTGACACATGAGTGTATTAAGTTAATGATTGGTTTACTATCTTTGGCTTTTCAAGTTATTCAACTTCTATGAGGTGTGATTACGGTGATAAACCCTGTCATATATTGAAAACTGTTGGTGGATAAGGTGATGTCTCAACCCCTCGGATTTTAGCCCACTAATAGTTGTTTCCGACTTCAAACACAAATAACGGTGAAACCGTGAAGAACTGGGAGGCATACCATATATCAACGGAAACATCTCGACGAGTAGAATCCATCGAGAAGATCTTTAATGCAAAATAATATGAGTTGTCAAGTCAAAATGCCCTTACAAGATCGGGGTAGCCCTTGGTGCTGCTTGGGTTGACATCAATGACAATGACTGATTAACAATATCTAGGTCTATAATCTAGGAGGCGCTTTGGCACTCATTGGCTGGTTGCTTTGGGAATAATATGTTGGAAATACTGAGGGGGCGGGGGTGAATCAATATTCCTTAGCAATTAGCAATTTTAAATCTTTTTAAAGCATTAGTTAATCTTCAATTATTATCAGTGTTGCACAAATCGGTGAAAAATCGCGATAATATCATATTATCGCGATTTTCTCAAATTAGTGATTAAATTGGGGGTAAAAATCGGGATTTTTTTTGGCTGATTTTTTTGAAAAAATCGCGATTTTTACTCAAAAAATCATTGAGGTGTCGAGCAGTGCGTGTTTATCAGGAAAAAAACAATTTTTTTTAGTTCATTTGAATAGCAAAGGGTGTGATGGAGTTTGGAGAGTTGGAGAAATAGAGGCTTGGAGATTTTGGAGCTAAATCACCTACTTGGAGGCTTAAATCGAAGAGTGAGCTAAGGAGGAGAGTCTAAAACCGGTATGGGCACCATAGTTTTGTGTTTTCATTGTTTTGTAACTTTGTTTTTGTTTTTTTTTCATGTTTTTGATTGGGTTTGGAATGGAGTTTTGTCCAATGTAATTTTTTTTTAGTTTTTTTTGTTGGGTTTGGAATGGGCCCATGGGGTTTTTTACATTTGTCTAATGTATTTTTTTTGTTTTTGTTTTTTTGGTTGGGTTTGGAATGGGGTTTCTTAAATTGTAAGTAATTTTTTTTTAGTTTTTGTAAAATGTAAATAGTAAAATACTAAATTGTAAGTTTGTAATTTGTAAATATTAAATTGTGATCCTTATTTTCCCATAGGTTCACCGAAACACCATTCAAGTTTTCAACTTGAAAGTTCAAAATCAAACATGCTAAGGAAATTGGACCCTTTCTGGGAATTTGGTGAATCTGCTGCTTTGAATGATAGAATAAACTTGTCTTGCAAGTGGTGTGGGCACCATATGTCCGGAGGGGTGTACAGATTGAAATATCACATTGCACAAATCCCTGGCTTTGATGTAGGGCCTTGCTCAAATACAAATCCTGAACTCATCCGAAGAGCCATGAAAGCATTGGACACTTCAGACCAAACTAGAAAGGCCAAACAAGAAATGAAGAGGCAACTAAGAAAGTCAGCTGAAGAAGGAAGTGGCAGTGGTTCTACTGTAGCATCAACCAACTCGGTAGCTACTTCATCATTTTTTGTTCGTTGAACCACACCTGGTTCACAGCGATCTATCAGTTCAATGCTAAAAAAAACTGAAAAGAAACAAGCTGACAAATTGCTAGCAAAATTTCTCTTTTGGAGTGATATTCCTTTCAGCATTGTAAGGAATAATCCATTTTTCTAAAATGCTCTTAATGCTATTGCAACTGTTGGCCCAGGGTACAAAATCCCTTCTTATCATGACATGAGAGACCGGATTCTTCAAAATGAAAAGCTTGACTACACCAAAAGATTAGAGGATTTTAGGGAATCATGGGCACAAACAGGTTGCACTGTGATGTCAGATGGTTGAACTAACCAAAAGGGGAGAACCCTTATAAACTTCCTGGTTAGTTGTCTCAAGGAGACTATGTTTATCAAATCTGTTGATGCATCTGCACAAATCAAAGATGCAAGAACTTTATGTGATTTGCTGGATGTGTTCATTTTGGAGGTGGGTGCAGAAAATGTTGTCCAAGTCATAACGGACAATGCTGCAAATTATGTTGTTGCTGGCAGAATGCTTATGGACAGGCATCCTACTTTATTTTGGACACCTTGTGCTGCACACTGTATTGATTTGATGTTGGAGGACATAGGGAAAATTCCCTTTGTCAAAGATATTGTTGATCATCCAAAAGCATTACAAAATTTATATATAATCATACATCTGTGCTTAGCTTGATGAGAAGATTCACCAACAACAAAGAGTTGGCGCGCCCCGCCATTACACGGTTTGCCACCAATTTCACATTTCTTCAATCTCTCTTGAATTCTATGTGGGATGTGAAGAGAATGTTTCTTTCAGAGGAGTGGCGTGCTTTGCCAATGAGCCACAAACCAGAGGGAGAGTCCATATGCAGACTAGTTTCATATCAGGAAGACTTCTGGGCAGGAGTGCAGGAGGTGTGCGTCGTTATTGAACCTTTAGTAAAGGTTCTTTAGTTAATTGATGGTGAGAAACCCGCAATGGGCTATTTGTATGAGGTCATGGACAGGGCGAAAGAATCCATTCGGAGCTACTATGATGATAAGGGAGATGAGGGGTTTCAGAGACAACTCCTCCTATGGGGAGTGATTGATGAACGATGGAACAACACACTCCATTGTCCCATTCATGCTGCTGGGATTTTCCTTAACCCCGCATTTTCTTATGCATGTAGGTTCGTATTTGTTGTTGAGATCATGGATGGATTCTTAACTTGTGTCCAGAGGATGGTGCGATCTCCAGTAGAACGTACAGAAATCTCTAAAGAAATTGAGACATATAGGGTGGTAGGTGGCACATTTGGCTTTGAGATGGCTGTGACTGACTGATAAGACGATTAAAATATAGGTATTTTTTAGTTTGTTTCAAATTTCATTGTCTCTTCAAATTCCATTTTTTTCTTGTGTTTATTTAAAATTTTATTTGTAATTTTGTTGTAGATGTATGGTGGAGAATGTATGGTGCCAGGGTACCCCTTCTGCAAAAGCTTGCCATTCAGATCCTCAGCCAAACATGTAGTTCCTCAGGATGTGAGCGCAACTAGAGTATATTTGAAAAAATACACAATAAGAAGTGCAACAGGTTAACACTTAAAAATTTAAAATATTGCAAATTTCCAAATAAATTTTTGAATTTATTAAACAATATTTTTTTTATTTATAATTATTAATTTATTATTTCATGATCTTTTTACAGGTTGAAGTCCCAGTGACTTAATGACATGGTCTACGTCTACTACAATTTTCAATTGTGGGTGAGGCAACTTGAGAGGACACCTGATATGGAGGCCATCCCATTGGATGGGATTGACACCACTGCTGCATGGAGGGTTGAGTCCGAGAGGCCTCTCATGGAGTCTACTGATGATTGGTTAGTGCAGGATGTAGTGGAGGGGGAGGAGGAGGAGGAGGAGGAGGAGCAGGAGCATGAAGAGTTGGAGCAACAAGAGGAGGAGGTGACACCACCTGCCCGGGCTACCCCTGCCACTGGTAGAGGACGTGGTCTACCTCCTAGAGCTCCTACTCCTAGTTTTTCAGGTTTTAGAGCAGAACAGACTCCACTGCCAATTCCACTAGCACCAGCATCTACATCTAGAGGGAAAGGGAAAGCTGTGGCATTTTCTCGCAAGAGGGGCAAAGGAAATCAATAGTATTATACTCTAGTTATTTTGTTCATTTCATTGTATATACATTATGACTCATGATATGAGATACATAATTATATTTTTTGTTGATATTTTGAGGCTGAGTTGGGACTCGGGAGTCAGGACTTATTATTCAGGACATGATTCACTGTTATGTGTGATTTTAGCACTAGAAATGATATTAAACATCTTATATATTAGTTCTTTTATCATATTTATGTGTCAATGTATTTATTTTATGCTGTAGATGGTTTAGATATTAAAAAAATTGAAAAAAAAAGAATATTTTTGTACCAAATGATTTTTTCCTGATTATTACCAATTTTTTCTCAATTATTATGATTTTCTCCGATTTTTTCCCTGTGCCGAAATTATCCCGATAACGATTAGTGCAACATTGATTATTATTAATGTTTATGCAGTAATAACAGTAAATAAAAGAACATAGCAGGCACAAAAATTTTAGGTGGAAAACCCCCTCCTAGTCAAAAACCACTGAACCCTTTTCTAATAAATTCTTTAATCTTCAGCTCCGATTGAAAGGAAAGCAAAAACTTCCTATAATTCTAAAGAAGCATTCTTCTCCAGCTCCCACTGGAAGGACGCCTCAATGCCCTAGTTTCTTTAGTAATCAACTGAATGTATGCCCCAACACCCTAGAGCAACCTACCACCTTGAAGTGTTCACAGGCTCCAACTTGTAGGCGACTTCATGCACCTGCCTAGCACCTCCCTGCCACCCTATAAAGCCAAAAGTAAATACAAAAATGTGGACTCCCGTACCAGGGACAATGATCCACGTTACAATAATATTACAGTGACTTTCTTTGACTAACTGACACACTCAGACCTAAACCTTTGTCCCAACAAACTAAGAACTCTTGTCCCAACAACAAACCAAAGCCCTTTTCCCAAAACAAATTTGCCGTCTTCAACTCTAGGCAATGACACAAATTCCTTACAAATGTGGACTTCCTTACAGGTGATACTGACCCATATACAATGACATATAATGTTTGACAAATACACCGACTCTTGGACAACCCACTTACAAGACTTACAATGTTTATACAATGACTTGTTTAATGACCTGTCTCTTCTGCCTTGTTGCTGATTTTAAACTTGGTGATGAAACCGATGTATCTGATGTACTGCAACACTGAGAGATGCCAATCTTTTGCACTGTCCCGCAACGATCTGTCCTTTAATAATATGTTTATACTGTCCTTGATGACGAAGTTGTACTGAATTGAAGACAGTCCTGTAGGTCTCACAGTTTGATGTCTTGCTGCCTTACTTGATGTCACTGGTAAACGCTATCTTCATGCAACTCTTCTATTGCAGCAGTTGAGGGTGCTTGAATTATGTTAAACCTGCAATGAAACAAGCCCAAACGAAGACCCAATCCCCAAAGGAAAGTAACCAACACTTTAACAGAACTTACCTTTGCCTGCAATGATGGTTAGTGCAATACTAATAAATGTGAATATACCATAAATATATATACAACAATTTTGGTACAATAATAATACTATAAAATTAAAATTACTTACCTGTATCTTGCTGTTCAGGACTTATGTCAGACTTTGTTCAAATTGACTTAAATGATTCTAAACCTTTGATGTAAGAATACCCAATTGCTTCACTATAGGATGATCATGCTAATTTCTGTTGATGTACGCTGTCCAGATAATCACTTGTTTTAATAGGTTGGCTTGCAAGGAGGGCTCAAAAATATACGAGTATTGGCATACTCGTTGTTTATGCTTGAGACAAATAAAACAGGTCTGCAAGAATTTGGTGAATTTTTGAAGTCAAAATATATCAGGTCTGCACCATGGAGATCTTGGATTTTCACCTCTTTTGTACACAGGTCAGGCCTTAATGGAAGGCCAAGTATGTTAGATCAAGCCAAGACATCTTCTTGTTTACACAACATTGCAATTCAACCTGAGATAGACTTTGTAGGCTTTTGAGATCTTTCGCTGTCCTAGTTTTGATGCTCTTTAAGACTTTATTGCATGTATAGAATTTGAATCAAACATAGGCTGCTTTGAAAACATTTTACTTGCTGTACATTGAAGTGAGCCGTCTTGCATTTTAAAACCTTCGCTCTTGAAGACCTGCAAAGAGACTTTCCTAACCGAAACTCCAAAATGCAAGAATGATTCCCAAAACCCCTAACTTTAGATTTCTGCGTTAATGCTCCTAGAGTGACCGAAATTTCAGATGCAAAGTGTTCACAAATTCTTCGTTATTTTTCTACCGATTAAGGTATAATAAGTTTCCTTTTATAGACCTAGAAGGGGCTCTTTTAAGAGATGACCGTTGGAGATTAGATACTTTTAAGTTCTTTAAAAAATAATCGTTGAAGGGCTCCATTAGGTAGACGTTAGAGTAGGCATTATTAGGAATTTAAGGATTAAAATTTTTGCATTAAATGAGCCTTGTAATTTAAGGAAGGAGGATTGTAAGATTTATGTGGGATTCACTTATTTTAAAATGATGAAGATCTTATAGATAAATAATTTTTATTTTAAAAATAATATCTTTATCTAAATGACTTTTAAGTTAAATATTTATGTTAAAGAATCAATGATTGGCTCAGTGGATATAGTCCTACTTGAGTGTAAAGTCAATGATTGG
>APFE031416277.1:57777-71436 GCA_000404065.3 Pinus taeda | reverse complement strand
TCCAGCTCAGAGCTCTTCCTAACCCGCGCGCTGTCCAAATGGGCAAAAACAAAATCTAATTTTTTTCATATAAAACCCGCTGCCGCCCGACCCCGCGCTTTTTACTGAAAAAACGCGATTTTTTCAAAAAATCGGGAAAAAAATTTTTACCGTGATTTTTTCCCTTAAAAAGCGCGATTTAATCGCCAAAGGGAAAAAATCGCGATTTTTTGAAAAACGCGCGATTAAATCGCGATTTTCACAACACTGGGAATAAGTTCATGTCTCAACCCCTGGGGTTTTAACCCACTAATGGGGGTTTCCGACTTCAAACGCAAATAAATCTCAAACCGTGAAGAACTGGACGGAAACATCTTGACGAGTAGAATCCATAGAGAATATCTTCGACGCAAAATAATATGAGTTGTCAAGTCAAAATTCCCATGCAAGATTGGGGTAGCCCCTGGTGCTTGTTGGGTTGACATCAATGACAATCACTGATCAACAATCTCCCCCTTTGGCATTGATGGCAACACAAGGACACCTCTTCCTACTGCCTTCTCTCGCCCTTTGTCATCAATGGCAAAGGGTAACTCCTCCTGACAAACAACGATCCTGCGGACCTGTACATACCTCCACTCCCCCTTTCTACTCGAGTAAATAAAAGAAAGAGTCTAATGAAAACTTGGGAGAATCCCAAGCTTTTGGTGAAGATACTCAAATGCTTCACGAGGTAACAGTTTGGTAAAGATGTTAGCAATTTGTTCCTTTGTGCCAACATATTCAAACTTGATATTCCTTTCGGCGACCTGCTCTCTAATGAAATGATATTTAATCAGAATGTGCTTCGTTTTGGAATGCATCATAGGATTCTTGGAGATACTGATGGCACTGTTGTTATCACAAAATATGGGAATAGGCTCATCAAACTTGATTTGAAGATCTTGCAAAGTTTGCTTCATCCAGAGAACTTGTGTACAACAAGTTGCTGCCGTGATATATTCTACTTCTGCTGTGGATAACGAGATTGAAGATTGCTTTTTACTTAACCATGAAACAAGACAACCACCTAGATAGAATGTTGCTTTATTGGTACTCTTACGATCATCAACACTTCTTGCCCAATCTACATCTGTATAAGCTTGGATAACCAGATCATTTCCTTTGAGATACCATAGACCATATTTTGCTGTGCCCTTAAGATATCGAAAAATTCTTTTGACGACAATAATATGAGATTCTTTTGGTGTTGCTTGGAATCTTGCTACTTGTCCAACTGCCTGCATCACATCAGGCCGGGAGGCTGTCACATATAAGAGACTACCAATCATGGATCTATACAATCTTTGGTCCACATCCTTTGATGAATCTTCTAAGCTTAACTTGCAACCTGTTATCATGGGGGTAAGCACTGGCTTGCAATCTTCCATCTAGAATTTTTTGAGCATTTCCTTGATGTACTTGGTTTGATATATGAATATTCCTTTATCCTGCAGAGAAATTTGAAGCCCCAACAAGTATTTTAGCTCGCCAAGCATAGACATTTCAAACTCACTTTGCTTTTTTGTGGCAAAGTCTTTACTTCATCTGTCATCATTGCTTCCAAAGATTATATCATTTACATATACCTCGATAATCGTTAGGTTATCTTGACCCACTTTCACATAGAGATTGTTGTCAGCACTTCCTTTCTTGAATCCTTGTTGATGTAGATACCTATCATCATACCAAGCCCTAGGAGCTTGGTTGAGACCACATAGTGTCTTCTTTAATCTACTAACGTAGTTTTCTTTGTCAGTGAGCAGAAAACCTTTGGGTTGTTCAATGTAAACTTCTTCCAATTCACCATTTAGAAAGGTTGACTTAACATCCATTTGGTAGACCTTGATTTTTCTTGAGCATGCATAAGTGAGAAACATCTTGATAGCTTCCATTCTAGCAATGGGAGCAAATGTTTCTTCAAAATCAATTCCCTCAACTTGTGCATATCCTTTGCAGACTAATCTTGCGTTATCCCTGGTAACCTATCCGTCCTCATTCAAGTTGTTTCTGAAGTCCCATTTAGTTCCAATAACATTTTTATCCTTTGGTCGTGGAACCAATTCCCAAGTGTCGTTCTTCTCAATTTGATCCAGTTCTTCATTCATAGCTGCTACCCAATTTTCATTTTGATTAGCTTCCTCAAAATTGCTAGGCTCAAAAGTCGCTAAAAGGGCAAGATGGGCTTGCTGTGATGAACGAAGTTGTCGATGATCCGATTTGACGGATGATTCTTTTGATACCATTCTTTTGAACCTTTTGGGGAAACTTCTTGTACATCCTGCTGATCATTTCTTATTTCTTCTTGGTTGACTGGTGTTTCCTTATTTGATTGGTTTTGTTCTGGAGCTTCTTCTTCATCCTTCACAGATTCTACGTCAAGCCCGTCAGATTTGCTTGAAGAGACAATCTCATTGTTATCCTTTAGAACACAGTTTTCTTTAAAAGTAACATTTATACTTTCAACTTTTTGTTTTTGCCTTAGATTGTAGCATCTATAAGCCTTTCTTTTGCACGAATAACTAATGAAAATACCTTCGTCAACATGGGAATCGAACTTGCCCAAATTTGGGTCTTCTCTTTTGATGTAGCGTTTACTTCCAAATATTTTGAAGTATTTGACGTTAACTGGTCTTCCTTTACATAGTTTGTACAGAGTCATGTTACAATTGTTCTTGGGAAGGCCTCTATTTATAATGAATACGATAATATCAATTGTTTGAACCCAGAATTTATCGTCTAAGTTTGATTCTTTTAACATGGTTCTAGCCATCTCCTGTACGGTTCTGTTTTTCTTTCAGGTACTCCATTCTGTTGTGATGTGCTGGCTGTTGAGAATTGCTATTTTATTCCATGTTCATCACAGTATTGCTAAAATGCTTTGGACGTGAATTCTCCGCCATTATCTAATCTTAGACATTTGATCTTCAAATCTGTTTCATTTTCAACCAATTCCTTGTAGATTTTGAAACATTCGAATGCCTCAGACTTTTTCTTCAGGAAATTGACAGCTATCATTCTGGTGTAATCATCTATCATTAACATAAAGTATAATTCACCGTCTAAACCTTTTTTTCTCATAGAACCACATAGATTAGTATGTATTAATTCCAATGGACGTGACACAAAATGTTCCTTTGTCTTGAACTCGACTTTTCTTTGTTTGCCGTGCTGACAAGATTCACATATCATATTGGTAGGTTTTGAGATTTTCGGCATTTCTCTAATTGCTTCCTTTTTGCTGATCTTGACCAAATTGCTGAAATTTATATGTCCCATTTGTTTGTGCCATAACAAGCTCTCATCCTCTCTTGCCAAGAAACACCCTTTAGGTGTCTCATCCAAAATATATATGTCATTTGGAGCTCTACTTGCTGTAGCCACAATTTTACCAAACTTGCCTTTCCTAATTTCACATTTCTTTGAGTTGAATAACATTGTGTCCTTGATCGCACATCTGTCCAACACTGAGCAGATTGTGATTCATATTTTCATCCAACAACACATCTTTTGCTAATGCATCCTTGCTTCCAGGAGTGACCATACCCGCTCCTATGACATGAAGACTCGTCATTTCCAAAAGACAATGTTCCATCCTTCTTTTCTTTTAAGGATATGAACTTATTTCTATCTCCAGTCATATGCGTTGAGCAACCGCTATCAACATACCATACGTTTCTATTGCTTTGAGCCTTGAGAGCAAGAGCACACCTTTCAGTCTTCCTTTTCCATACTTGTTCATTTTGATTTTGCGAGAATTCCTTTGAAGAACTTCCAAGTCTGCAATCTTTGGCCAAGTGTCCAAAATTGTTACATTTGTAACATTCGAGATCATCTCTCGAATGATCAAATCTGTTGATATTCTGCTGAGTTCTAGAATATCCATTTCTGAGAGATCTCTTGGAATTATATTCATTCCAAACATACATGCGACATTTTGTAGCTCTATGTCCAAACCTTCCACATGAATAACAATGACCATAAAAGATAGGTTGATACGTGGGGGGAAATCTTCTTCGAGAAATCGTCTTCCAAGGTTCTTCCTGTGAGTCTTGATCTTTCGGTCTAGCTCGGAGATCTCCCTGCTTGGTAGATTTTGCATATCCATCTTCTTTAGTTGTCATAGGACTTGACTCGTTTTCGAATTTTTCTTTGTAACCAAGACCAGTCTTGTCTTTGCATGATCGTTGGTTGCTGATGAGTTCGTCCAAAGTCTTTGAGCTGTTGGCGTAGTTTTGAAGAGTTTTTCCATTTTTTACTTCCTTTCGTAAAGAAACGATTTCAGCTTCCAATCCTTCTCTTTCCTTGTTTATTTCCTTTAATTCTTTCTTGAGTGATTCTTCAATTCGTTTTTATTTTTCAACCTTGATTTTAAGATTTAGGAGCTGTTCCCTTTCTGTCTTTAATTCGTCTTCAAGAGTGTTGATGCACAGAACCCTGTCACACGTGTGAGGATAAGGCATCACTTAATCTGCCCTCATCATCAAGGAAAAACCTCGGTGTTGGGTCTATCTTAAAGGCGGATTCATAGGAAGAAGAATGACTGCTGAAGGAAGGGTTTAGGAGGGCTAGAAGAGCCATAAACCCTCCACACATGCAAAGGTATTGGTCACCATTAGGGCTGTGTTACAGCCCCATAACATCTTCATGACTAAAGCTGATTTGAAGCCTAAAGGATTCAGTTGTATGCCTAGAAGGAATCTACTAGCCTAGCGAAGCAAGGAGAAGGTTTCTAGACCATGTAGACCACCCACCCATGGGAAGGAAAGTATCATCTTCAGATCTGCTGCTAGGGTTTCTAAACAGTCTTCTTGAAGAGAGCAGATCATCTTGTTGAAAGCAAGCGTTGAAGAGATCTACTAGGTTAGTGGATTAATTTTGGACAAGGGAAGCTTGGAAGGAGAAGAGGATGGAAGAAGGAAGTCAGATCATCCATCCATGATAGCAGATCTAATCCATAGGACAGCAGGTCAAAGGATTGCAGTAGCAGAATGGTCTAGTCTTGATCTTGGAGTCACATTCATCAAAAGGGGTCTTTGTATTGGTCTTCGAAATTTTGTCAAGTGAAGAAACCATAAGAAAAAATACCATGGGTTTTCCTCTCTGGTTTGGAGAGGTTTTGCCTTGGCTGCTGCTTACATCTTGTTTTCTCATTCTTTTGTTTATTATGCATGATAATTGGTTGATGAAGTTAATAATCTCTAGCATATAAAAGATCTTGTTTGAATTGTATCAAGAATGAAATTACTTCACAAGCAGTTATCGAGATAGAGAAATCATTAACATCTTTAGCCCTTTAGATTTCTCAACAACCCATGCCTCCACGATTGCTCCCTCCTTTACATTCATACACTCAAGATGTGGACACCCCATCAGCTAGTCCCTTTGGCCATGGCACTTGGCCATGAAGCCTTCTCCCCTTCATAACCACATTTTTTGTACTAACACTATAACAAACTAAATTTATATAAAAATAAACACAAACAATGTAAAAGACAACAAATAAGACTAATGATTAATTAGTTAGCAATTAATGAAAAGGTATGTCCCTAAGGACATAACTGTTCGTGAAAGGGTACTTACTAGGCTATATATACAGGACCTTCATTCTCATTTGTAATCATCCTACATCAATTCTTTTATACAATATACAATTTACAATTACTATCCTATGATGGATGTCTTTGTCTACGAAGTATTTTAATATTTCCGCTGCATATACGACTAGTGGTTGTTAGATTGGTATCAGAGTTGTTCGATCCTCTGGATGCTCAACTACTAAAGAGAACCAGTCTGATCCGACCTTTGGCCATTAATCCTTCGTCAACCTTTCTTTCATCACAATTGAAGCGTTTCGCTACTCAAAGTTGGAGTTTCTTTATTTCACCAGTTTCGTCATTCAAGGCTTTGGCCATTAAACCAAAAAAAAGGAAGAGAAAAATAAGATAGTCAAAGAGAAAAAGGAAAAAGAAAATAAAAGAAGTACATATAAAGATTATAAAAAGAAAAAGATATATATATAGTTCAATGTAAATTTTGAAGGAGAACATTAATATATATAAAAAGGTTCTACATTATTGATAAAAAGTGCATGATAAATTTAAGAGGGAATCTTTCCAAATATCTTTAAAACTATACGTAAGAGAAGGAAGAGGATATAATATTATCTTGATTCTTCATTAAATGGTTTACAAGCCTGTGGTTTTAGCAACCCATGGTAATTGCCCATGTTATTTTCAAGGTAAAAGAAAAACATAAGGAATACAAAAACTCTATATGTGAATAATAAGTTTTACTTTTCATGTGGAGAAAATTAACCGAGTCATAGGCACATAAGTGGACATATATTTTATATTATACCCCAAAGAGGTAAATAGCCTCGTTTCACTAGGGTTGTAACTTTTCAAAAAGAAAAAGAAAAGATTATAAATAAAAGATATGTAAAGAGAATTTTTATATTATAAAAGAATATTTTAAAGAAAATTTCAAGTCATAAAATTATTGAAAATATATATAAGTACAAAGCAGGTACTATTATAGAAGGTTACTTAAAAGAACCATATATTAAAGTATATAAAGGTTTTATATTAAGAAATACAAAAAAAGGTGATTACATAATACTTAAATTCATCTTGACGAAACAAAATGGGATCAATCATTGAAAAAAATGATGGAGCTCAATTCTAAAATGACGAAGGAAGAAAGGTTTTCTTATAATGGTCTTTCAATTACAGATCACAGAGTAATTACATTAAAAGGAAGTATCCAAGGAAGAGAAGTTAATGTCGCCATTAGCCCAAACAACGATAAAGATTATATCAGTATCAACTTGGCAAATCAACGATTAATTCTAGTGCTAAGCCTTGGTGTAAAGAAAAATAATTTTGACCAAAAAGAGTATAAAATTAGTGATCTACAAGTGACAATAGGTCATTATGAGTACAAATCTCAATTTCATGGTGTAGGGACAGATAAAAAGATTGACATCATACTCGGTCAACCCTGGTTTAAGGATTTGGGTACATTCATGTTAAACATAGATAAACAAGTTTTGACGTTTCCTTATAAAGGGAAAATGGTGACGTTTCAAGACATAACAAGTAATCAAAATCAATAAATCTTCATTAGGAGACCATAAGGATATCTCAGAGTTGATGTTTCAAGATAATGAAAAAAACTATATCAGAGAAGCAAAAAGAGCTTAAAGAAGTCATTTGGAGCAAAGACAAAGAAATTTTGCGCCTCAGAGATCACTAAGAAAAACTACTCGAACAAGTCAAGAAAGCTAAAGCATCAAAGAAGGAACTCAAGGAGCATTTATTAGAACAAGAAGAAGAAAATTTATGTTTAAAGAGCCTTAACCAAACATTAGTAGAATAAATCAAGTGCTTAAAAGACGAGAAGTGTGAAGGCCAAAATAAAGTTCACTAAGAGAATGAGGAATGCTTACATCTCAAAAATCATAATCAAAATCTGCTCAAACAGATTAAAAAACTTAAGGACGAAAAGAAGTCATTGACGAATAGGTTCAAAGAACTTGTCGCAAAGGAAGCATCAAAATCTCCAGATGTAGCAGTCCAAACCAAAGAAACAAACATCAATACCACTAATGTTGCGATTTAGGCAAATCCAAACCCTATTGAAGTAAAAACGTACTCGGAGGTTGTCGTTCAAATAGAGGACACCCCTAATAAGGGTTCAGTAGTTAAGTCAACAACGACAACGCCTGATGGAAATCAGGGAATTGCCATAAAAACGTATAAGGAAATTCAAATAAGAAAAAATTCTTATCTACATCTGAATCACAAGAGTAGATGCCTTAATAAATGTACAACCTATATCACGTAGAACATAAACAAACTTATGTTTCAAAGAATACTAATATAAGCTCAATCTAGTCATACGATAACTATTCACCACACATCTCCAAGGGTCGGAAGATTTCCTAGAAGATGAATCTAGGATGGTCTGATCCGTTTTCAGTACGACAATTTTGTTTATCGCTTAGGGCATCATATCATCTTGTATCAACAAAGAAGAAATCTTAGAAAACGAGAAAATATTTTGAACATAGAAGAGATCCGATTTGTCATGAGTAAGCTTTGAGGACAAAGATTCTTGAATGGGAAGGCAATGTAACAAACTAAATTTATATAAAAATACACACAAATAATGTAAAAGATAACAAATAAGACTAATGATTAATTAGTTAGCAATTAATGAAAATGTATGTCCCTAAGGACATAACTGTTCGTGAAAGGGTACTTACTTGGCTATATATACATGACCCTCATTCTCATTTGTAATCATCCTACATCAATTCTTTTATACAATATACAATTTACAATTACTATTCTACGATGGATGTCTTTGTCTACGAAGTATTTTAATATTTCCGCTGCGTATATGACTAGTGGTCATTACAAACACCGAGCAATTGAGGGGTTGACCTTGTAACTGCCATTTCCCCTTGAGGGTTGAAAACACCTAATAGGGTTGGCCATTAGCCACCTCTATCAAGGTAGGGAACACCTTTACGAGACTTGGTCTAGTTAGATATCGGAAGGTGATCCTTGTTTGAAGTATTAACATACCCTTAACGCTCAAGTTTTGTCCACTTAGATGCATTATTGATTTTAGTCTCTGATGGATGGTTTCCTTCACTTGAATTCATCTTGTTTGTGTCAGATGGTCGACAACAACCTAGGCCTTGAGGGCACTTACTCCATAGGTATCCAGGCCTTTCAGAGAAATATATGGCTTAACAGATACAACGTTGAGAAATTGGAGCTTCTTGACAACATGAGTAGATGTTACATGTCCTAGAGTACCATCCAGACCCAGGACATTGGTCTATTTTGACCGAGCATAGAGGATTCTTCATGATGACACTGTTGGGCCTAGTGTGGTCCCAGGCTGGCCTTGGCACAACTTGATGGGCAATACTTGATTTAGAGCCCAAATGAGGATGGTCTCCCAATTAGAGATTAGGGAGCAATTGTTGCACCTAAATAAGCTCTAACACTGGAGAGAAGGAGGCCTTATTTAACAGCTGGAGACCCATGGAGACCACATGATGGCACCCTAGTTGTACTTGGGACTCCAAAGGAGTATTTTAAGTGGATTTGACGACATTGCCTCAAATTTTGGATGATCTAGGCAATTTGACACATTTAGTCACCTTAGTGCCCCTTGGCATGGCATTTGGAGCCCTAAAAGGGCATGACATCAATTATTTGATTTATGGTCATTTATGGTCTAATTTGTCATTAGCTAGTGGGTTTGCTTGTAACCCAAGTTCGTTTTATGTCAAACTTGTTATTATGGTCTTCATTAGGCTAAAATAACTTGAGGTAGACCTCATATAAATAGAGGTCACCATCATTTTATTTTCACCATCACTTGTGGATCAATTCATCCCTCCTAGAGATTTTGGCCTAGCTGAAATTTGTCTTGTAATTGTTGGAGATGTGATCTATTGTGGACTTTTTCTTATGGAGCTATTCTCTTGTTTTGGAGATGTCATTTTGGAGCAATAAAGGATTGGTTCATGCATTTTTCTCGTAAGTATTCTTTGCATTGGAACATATTTTATGGCTATTGCATGGGATGAATATTGTTAGTGTTTCTATGTGATAGTTATTATTGAAAATCTTTCTATGAGATCATGGCAATGGTATTGTATGTGTTACCCTTGTAGAATTTGTGTGACAATCCCATGCGTGATTCTTCATGTTAGGCTATCCTCATTGACATTGCTCCCTCATAAAATGATAGCTAGTGTTTGAAACTAGGGTTTTTTATTACCTTATTCCATCCTAGGGCTTAGTCTTTTCTTCTAAGTAGATCTCCCTTAGAATCCATCACCCAAGGTTAAGGCATTAGCCTTATTCACATTGCTGATCATACCTTGAATCACCTTCAAATCACATTTTTCTCCCTTGTTTCTGATTTTCGGCCTCTCAAGGAAAGCCGCTAGGTTAGGGTTGGAATTCAACTAGGGTTAACCTTGTGGAGGGATTCAACATGTGGTTGTGAAGTGATTACCTCAAAATCACTTCTTTCTTGTGGCTAATTTCTCCCTTTTAGGCTTGATGTCCTTTGCCCTCGATAATTTTTGCCTTAGCTAAACCCTAGTCTTGTCATATGCTTCAACCTAGGGTTTGTTGAAGGCTTGTAGTTTCCAAAGTTGATCATATCTATAAGTTCAATCCTTTTCTTGGCCTTTGTAAACCTAGTAAGCCTGTAAACCTTGCCTATTCTAAAACCCTAGGTCACTTTGTGCCATAATTAGGTGATACACATTACTTTGTTTGAGTTAGGTAAGCCATGTTCTTAAGTGTAGCATCTCCCCTAAGCCTATTCCTTGTCACCTCCAACCCTTGGACTTCATATATTCATTAGATGACCTAACATAGTGAAGCCTCCCTTGTGGTGAGAGTCCACTAAAGAGCAAGAGGTAGTGGCTGTGGTGACAGTGGGCCACACCTCATAGTGTTGTCACTTGGTCTAGCTCCTGCCTTGTGAGCTCCCCTCACAAGACTAGCTAGATTTTGAGGAAACAAGCCCAATTAAGGACAAACTCACATAGGCTTAGATGTGAGCCAAGAAGATGATAAGCACCAATGGAAGAGTGGGAATGGAAAACATGCAAGGTGTGTAGGAAAGAGGAAGTGGAAACAGAGCAACACTTCCAACTTCACATTGAAGCATACAACTACATCAAAAATGGATTAGCATTAGAATACATTGGTTGGGAGGCAATATTCAAGATTTCACTAGTAGAGAACATGGCAAAAGTGGCAACAAGGATGTTGTGTCTCAAGGACAGGATGTCAAAAATTAACCCAACTTGAATAAATGCCCCTCTTTGACTTGCATGTCTAGATAAGTAGTGCAACATCTCAGCTAATAATACATATGGAATATTATCTATTTTCTTCACTTTATTTTTGCATTCCAACTTTCTTACTTTTGTACAAGAATTCTATGTTGAGTATAAGCTTTTTGTCACATAGACAAATTGACGTCATGGAAGTTTAATTAAATTATAATGTATGAAGGATGACTTCTACTGGAGGTTGAGCACGAGCTTGAGTGGTTAAACATGATCTGCCCGATTGTGCTATCTTTAGGAGTTTGAAATAGATGAGCAATTCATCTTCATCGCCTCATGTATTACATGATCCCATCAATTGTTTGTTCAAGTAGTCACAGATCCTCTCTAGTTTATTTTGGTATCCAAACTAGAGATGCTTAGCTTTATACATGAGGGAGGCCCTCAAACTCCGTTCATAAACTATCTTTCTTACTGCAAGACTAGTGCCCATCAAAACATCCACATCCTTTTGTAGTGATACTACCTTCTGTCAAGGGTACAAAGAGAAACAACAAAGGAAGCCTTGCTTCCAATTCCATTTTAGTTAGGGCCTAGGGAGGCATCTCTACTTCCCAAAAATTTTAGCAATGTTGAGAACCCACACCAACTATTAGATGAGTTCATTCAGGCCTTAGTCGTGTGCTGCCCCTTCTAGGCATCAACACAATGCACAATCCAAATCTTCTTCTAGATCCTCTTCCAAACAACCTTCTATGCAAGGTTTCCTCCATTTGGACATTGGATATTAAGGGAGCTAGCTCTACCAGACCTTGTTATGCTTGCTTCATTTATATTCCATACTCTATATCTACTCTCCTTGTACATTTTCTTCTAGATCAACTTTTTGCTATTAGTGTTTAGTCTTTAGGCCTTAGCTTAAATCAATACTTTACATTTTGTCTTTTGCTTTATATAGAGCTGCTTTTGCATTCGTAGATTGTATCAACACTATTGTACTTTGTAGTACTATTGGCCTAATTTTGCGGTCATTTGTTGGACATTAATAAAATTATTTTATTTTATCTATTTTTGTGTGTGTGTGCGCATTTGGTGTAACAAATAAAGTTCATATACGCAACAAGAACACTCAGAATATTTAGTATATATAAATATCCATGATAAGATTGTAATATATAATATATGAATATTTGAATACAAGTGATATGATTACAAATGAGGGTGAGGGCCTACTTATATACCTAGGCAGGTACCCCTTCACAAACAGTCATGCCCTTTAGAGACATGCCTCTTCAATAGTAATCACTAATTAATTAATCATTATTACAATTATCATCATTATTTATATTATATTATTTTTATATATATTTTATTCATAACATTGCCTTCCTCTTCAAAAAGCTTTGTCCTCAAGGCTCAAAGTTTATAGCTAATGAGCACATCATCAATTTCTTTGTCTTTTAATTATTTTGTATCTT
Organism: Pinus taeda; assembly: GCA_000404065.3. Taxonomy (NCBI): domain Eukaryota; kingdom Viridiplantae; phylum Streptophyta; class Pinopsida; order Pinales; family Pinaceae; genus Pinus; species Pinus taeda. The sequence goes on along the minus strand of APFE031416277.1, from coordinate 59,103 downwards.
TCGGAGTTCTTTGAGTTGTCATCTTTGTTGGTACATGATGATACGATCCATGTAGCGATAAATAAAATTGTGGAACTGAGATAGGATCTGACCATCCTAAATCAATCTTCTGTGGAAATTTGCAATTACTTGGTAGCTGGGATAAATTGTTAGTCAGACTGGATTGTGTTGATATCACTATTCTTCGGAGCATAAGTCTGTTGTTTTTGTTCTATGTGATACAAATAAACACACTGATTGAGAAGTCTATTCTTGTGATTTGGGTGTAGATAGGAGTTCTTGTGATCTGATTTCCCCTTAATGTTGTTGTGTCGATTTATTGATTTACTTGAAGTATCTGATTTTCGTTAGGTATGGAAGTCACTTGGTTAATCACTGGATTTTCACTTGAAATCCCTGTCCTTTGAATTGCAACATTTGAATATGTTTTTACTTCCACTGGCTTGTCATCATCTTGTGTTGTAGTATTCACTGGATCAATATTCATTCCTCTTTCTTCAATTTGGACTATTGCATCTAAAGACTTCGATGTTTCCTTCACGATAAGTTCTTCTAGTTTGTTTTTCAATGATTTCTTATCATTCTTTAGTTTCCTAATTTGAGTTAGTAGATTTTGATTATGATTTCTGAGACATAAGAGTTCTTTAGTGTTTGATTCATCAACTTTATTTTCAGTGTTTTGACATTCAACCTTTTCATCTTTTAAACTTTTGATTAAGTTATTTTAAGCGCAAATTTTCTTCTTCCTTCTCTGATAGATTCTCGTTGAAATTTCTCTCTCAAGATTCTTTTTCTTGTTCTAATTTTTGTTTTGTAGCCTTGCCATTCTTGATCTTTATAAGTAATTTTTGACTATGATCTTTAGACACAAGTTCTCTGTTATTTTCCATTGATGCTTCGTAACACTGAGCTTCAAGATCTTTATATTTCTTTTTTGATGCCTCATTTTTTCGCTAAAGTTCTACGAGCTTTTCTTTTAATTTGTGTATGTGGATTACCTTGATATTCTTCCAAAGTAAACAATTTCCTACATGTTGGACAAAATATTGTGCGATTTTAAAAAATCGATGAATACTCATATTTTGTTCGATAAAACAACCATCTCAGAATATCTGGTATATATAAATATTCATGATAGTACAGTAATGTATTATATAAGAATATTGGAATAAAAGTGATATGATTACAAATGAGGGTGAGAGCCTGCTTATATACCTAGGCAGGTACCCCTTCACAAACGGTCATGCCCTTTAGAGACACGCCTCTTCAATACTAATCATTAATTAATTAATCATTATTACAATTATCATCATTATCTATATATAT
>APFE031416277.1:41010-57640 GCA_000404065.3 Pinus taeda | reverse complement strand
ATTTTTTATTATTTTTTTCATAACATTTGGCATGCACCAGACCATCCATTTTCTAAATCCTTTTTTCTGCAAACTGTATGTATTCAAACAAAATAAAATAATATCAGGATAATGTCATGAGCATTGAAAAAATATTCATTTGAAATTTCATGACTTCAAATAATTAAAAGAGCTTAAATTAATTTTGGATAATATCTCAAATACGTTCCCTTGACATTGGTTTCTTACAGGTATGGACTAATTTCGGTATAAATATTGTAGAGACAGGGTATAGCTCAGACGGTATTCCATTTAATATAAAATATTGAATGTTGGTCAATGTACTCAATCATTGGCAAGTTGCAACCATTTATCTGCCCTTGGTTTATACCAAATTGTTCAGGCCATGGTTAATATCACATTCTTTCCATTTTCTTGCTTGGAAATGTTTTTGATTGCAAATCTTCTTTTACCTGTTTAAGTAATTTTCCATTCCTCTAAGTTGAGGTTGATTTATTGCTTGTTTTACTTGCAAAGTGTCAATTGCCTGAGTGCAGCTATTGATGTCTATATGATATTCTACTCTCTACAGTCCTGCAAACATGAAAGTTGGAAAAGCATTTCGAAGTATCTTATGGAGCAGGTTCCGCAGCTTCTGAAAGAAGAGAATATTGACAGTGTAGAACAGGTTCTTTCTTCAATTTTTGAATCGCTACCAGCAAATCTTACTGATTTCATGAAGTGGATTGCGGAAGTCAGAAGGTTGGAGAGTGCTGAGAAAACTGTAGATAAGGAAGAAGCTGAACGCCTTGCTATCAAGGTCATTTTTCTCCCTGTTCTTTGATCTGAGTATTAGTGTAATACTTTTGTCTCAATGCCACCATTAAATGCTAAAAGTTAACACTCTAATATTGCTAATGATTTCTTTATCAGGGAGAAATATTGCAACAAATAAGGGCAACAGAAATGTACAAGGTTGTTGATAAGTGGGCCTCATCTGCCACCACCTGCTGTACTTTTTCTGCTGAAGCTAATTTCTCTGAGATAGTTAAAAACTGTTGTTGCCAAGGTGCAGCCACCCTATGTGGAATGGTGGGTGAAGCCAAAGAGCATTTCTGTAAGAGGGCTTGTATGAGAAATATGAGCACATATGACACTGCCTCTATGGCAGTTGTTTCTGGAACTGTACTCGCAAATGGTAGTGAGCAAGGCATTGATGTGTTAGTTCCCACTGCTGCACAAATTAAAAATCCCCCATGTTGTAACAGTGCAGAGAGCTCATCTGCAAACTTTCTTCAGTGGTATCCAGCAAGCAAAGATCTGTTGACGGTCTTATTACTTGCACTACCTCCTCAAACATGGCATGAGATTCAGAAAAAGGAGTTGCAGGAAGATATATATCGCCTTGTTTCTCTTGATAACCTTTTCACAGGATTGCGAGACGAGGTAAATGCTTCTTTTCACATTTCTTTCCTTTAATAATACTTTGTCAAGACTGTCATATTCAACAATACAACTGCCAGTTTTTATTCTTGCAGATTCCAATAGGTTCATTTGTTTTTCTTTGAGTATCTAGCTCATATATCCTTTCCATGGACCATGGCATTTCCATCATCATATCTGAAAGGTGGTGTTTTAATCTACATCCTGCTGAGCAAGTATTCTCACAGCAACCATTGTTGAGAGACCTGTTATCACACAAACTCACACTTATAGAGATAAAGTCCAAAAAGATCAATTGTGATCTAGGTGAAACTAAGAGGGGGCCACTATGACCTCACCAACCCTCTTCTACTCTTTAGCGTGGCTCTCCTTCGGCTTAGGGGGGACTTCTCTAGGTTAATATTGCTAGCGTTTTAAGACAATGAATCTCAAGGTGACATGATGATTTGTAAACTATCGTGAATATTTCACTGGACAATTCGTCACAATAGATCTGATAAAATTATTCCTCAAAATCCGAAATCTACACACTGAGGTTTAATTTTTCTCTAGATATTTGGATCTGTAAAGCACTGTTTATTGTGTATGTATGCAAATTATAATTATGCAGAAAATAGAGAACAACAAAATAAAAAAAACTCACACCGCAATTGGCACAAGATATATCCTGGGAAACCCTTATAGGAGAAATACCAACTAGAAAGTGAGGCTGCTATGCTCTCCTTTTTTTAATAGAAAATGGCTGTAAGCACAAAGAAGTAAGACCTGTAACCCATGGGCTACTACAATGCACGAATCTTCTCTGTGTGCTCTCTCCCTATCCCTCTCGACTATTTTTCTCATTTATGGAACAAAATGCCCTTGAAAATAATGGAACCCCTTTTCCTCCTAGTGGCCCAGTTATAACACAACCCGATAGCCTACTAGTGGTTAGGTTTGACTCTTTCAACTCTTAACTAGAGATACAATATGGACTCTTGTAGAGTTTTCTTCATCATGATCACATGGCTAGCCCCTTTGCCATGAGTAATGGGGGATGATGTGGCATCCTCTTGAATAATGGTGGAAAAAACAAGAAGATCAACATCTGAGTGGCATAACTTTTGCATATGGATTCTGATTGAGGTGATTCTTGCACTGTTGGAAAGATTTATTGTGTAGAATAGGAAAAAAAAAGTGTGGCACCAAAAAGACAAAGTTTTACCCCATAAAAACATCATTTGATAACTCAAAATGCTCTTGAAAGGTTTCAAACCCCAATTTGTCAAATAGGGCCTCATCAGTAAAATGGTCCTGTGATCTTATTCCTCCACTTTTGCTACTCTGAAAGTATAAAGATGGATGGCAAATAATATAATGATCCAATTGAGACCACATGAGCAAACCCAGCAAAATGGTTTTCAAGGAATTTAGAGTATCAAGTGTGATGGGAGGACCAGAGACTAGTTTTTTTCATTGGGCATATGGAGTCAAACCATGGATTCTCTCAAGGTAAACAATGGATATTGGGTGATACCTAAGGTTTTCCAATATTTACCTTAAGATATCTTCCTATAAGGTGATACCTAGGGTTTTCCACTACTAACACTACAAGATCCTCCTATGTCCTTTAACAAGCTTTTAAGACAAAATCAAGGGAAGGTTCTCCACTAAAATGCTCTTTAGGATTTACAAGATAAGATCTATCCAAGAATAACATAAAGAGAATGGACCCTCATCACTAGGGTAAAAACATATTTTGAAGTTAATATATCCAATAAATAAATTTACAACTACTTAAAAAGAACACTTGCTAGGTAAATCAATGCTCATCCATAAACCCTAGCCATGTGTCATTCATCAAACTTGAGAAAGCATCCATAATTAGTCTCGTCAATAAGGGCACCTTAGTCTTTCATACATAGCACACAAATCCAATTCAAAAGTACTCCAATAAATTTTAGAAATTTCAGGCTTGTTAAGGGATTTCTCCCCCAATCCAAACACGAGAAAATGAGAGGAAGTGCATTTCTATTTATGCAGGAGATGTTCAACTTCTTTTACATTAAAATATTATTTTCTTAGGCTAAAAGCCCCTAATCTAGCCTATGGAGGGGCAAAAGGCCCTCTTCTCTAATTAGTTTAAATCACAATCAATGTAGGCTAGTCATGCCACATCTACAATTTTACATTAAAAAAACCCATCAAAAGAGGGACAACTCCATCAAAGTAAACATGGCCATTAGGAGCATCTGGACTCCAAAGGCCCTTCAAAGTGGCAGTGTGAAGCCTCTAAAGGCCCTTTAAGATTATTGGCTTCATAAGTCATGCAAGACAAACCCAAGTCCTATTTTGATGATGATGAAAGTAGGGGCTTCAAAGTGGGGACATCTAGCCTTAAAGGCCTCCCAAAGGCTCCAGAGTGGACATGTGGTCCTTCAATAGTGGAAGCATCCTCAAGAAACATACTCGAAATGGGACCCCTCCAAGTATCTGCTCCAAGTATTTCTTATGTAGTGCCACCCCTAAATCTAGTAGCCAATAAAGGAGATCACACAGGACTAGGATACAAGGTTAACCATCAAATTGGACAGAGGAGACAAGAGTACAGACCAAGCCCACCCTTTCCACTGAATCCCCCCACTAATCCATGCCCAAAAGTGTCCATGATAAGTAAACAAAAATACCTAACTACACAATGAAAAGCCATACCTTCAAGGTTGGAAGGCCCACCTTCAAACATACGATCATACCTGATGGGCAAGGGAGACTAATGGCTGGCTCGAGTTGCGGAGATGGTGGCACTTCGAGCTATTTGGTGGCTACAAGGGGCTGCCGACTGAGGACTGTCTAGGAGATTTTTTTTTTCATATGGACATCACCCACAGGGTGGTGGGTAACATCTGGCTCCAACTGGGACATGATCTCTCAGAAGAGTGCATGATCGTACTCGAACGGGAAGTGTTCAAAGGTAGCAAGTCATTTCAAGAAGGGTATAAAAGAAGCATGTAATCTCCTATTTACTCCAAAGAAGAAAGTAACCAATACAAAGGACGAAGGACTCTTCTCAGCACTAACTTACACATTTCAAGATGAGAACATTTGGGTAATCGATAGTGGAGCATCTGTTGAGAAATATAGGGCATCAATGGTTAAGTGATTTCTTTGCTTATGATAACTGCTTATGACAGTCTCTTGAATCCTAATTAGAATCTTTCCTTTTCTTGTACTTATTATTGTGTACTTTTCATGAAGTCAATTACCATATCATGACTAAAATAGAGAGACAAGAGACACAATATATAGGCTTGTTAGCCAGGGCCAAAACCTCTCTATTTGAGAGGAAAACCCAAATGAAATTCTTCTTCTAGATCTTCAATTGATGAACACCAAGACCATGACAATGACCCTTTACACTAGAGTCCTCCCAAGACCAAGGCACTAGCCTCTAACACTTGCCCCTCTTCTTCATTCTCTTCTTAACTTCCTTTAGAATCTCAGTCTTTGTCTTCTCGACTACCTTGAGGATCTTTGTCTCCTTGAGAATCTCAGTTTCCTTGAGGTCTCAAGAGAGAGACCTAATGTACTTCTTCTTGGCCTTTTTTTGCAAGGTCCTCTTCTCGAATTATGATCACTTTGATGCAGCCGCAAACACTTTGACCTACTTCTAGTGCCTTCATATCTTCTGCCTTCACACGTGGGAGGATGTAATACCGAAAACAATTCACAAATTAACTTCGCTTCTCTTCCTTTTTGTCTTGCTAAGATAGAGGCTTCTTGTCATATGTTTTTCACACTTCCTTGTAGACTTGCTTGACCAAATGACATGCTTTCAAGTGAGGCCGAGTACTTGTATATATACATGTTTTCCCATGTCCTTTAGGCAGACATGATCTCAGGAATAGGCCGACTTTACCGTGGAGAGAAGCCGACTTCATCTTCTTGATTCTTCCTTTGTTGTAGGTTGATTTCATGAGGGCTAGTGACAAGGTCTTGGAGGATGACTTTACATAGACAAGTGTGACTCTTTACAATGTGTAACATGTCTTAATTACATGACAATGACTTTTTATTCTTTTATGACTAGATGGAAAAATTCCTAAGGGATCTCAATGTGTTAAATTATGGTATGTTCTATGCTTAGAGCAGTTTACTTCTTTTTCTTCTTATTAGCCTAGCAATCACATATACATTAAGCAAAGTGCAGATAGAACATTAAATGATCAATAGAAAACAAGGCAAGACAAGAGACACAAGATGTGGCGGCTAGCCAGGGACAAACCCCAATGCGGGGAAACCCTTTGATCAAATCTTCTTTTAGCTTCAATAGTTCAGCAGAGAGAAATAGTACAAAATCTAAATTCTGTAATTTTATATCATCAGTAGCAAACCCTAGATCAGCAAAGTCAAACTTGGTCAAACTAGCTGAAATTGACCTCTAAAATAATTGGTCAATTTCTGGTCAACTTATCCTTGAACAACCTGAAGAAACAACCCTTGAACAACCCCAACAGTATAGTCAATTAGCGGATTTCTGTAGTCAACTTGCAGCCCTAAATAGGGCAGTCAACACCGGTCAAACCAACAGTCAGATCACCTCGATTTTCGTGCCAAAAATTGCAGCCTACCTAGGAGAGGCAACCACACCCAATCCACACTTCTGGAAGGTCAACGCTGGTCAAAGAGATGACCTGCTGCCCAAGCATCCTTTGTGCGTCTTCCTTGCCCTAGGATGTCTTTCTTTCAGCCACACATGTGTGTGAGAGAGAGAGGCTCCTTTTATGCGTAGGAGAGAGAGAAAGAAGATGAGTGAATTGAATTGTCCAAATGAGGAGAATGCTCCTTGTATTTATATGCAAACATTGAGGTTGAATAGACATGACTGTTGGGCTTTTGAGCCTACATAAGTTTGCTGGCCGACCTTGACAATTTGTCCATAATCAAAATAAATTCATATCTCCATAAATATTTATTGGAATCGGATGATCTTTAGATCAATCCTACATTTCTCGATGAGAGGAATCTAGGAAAAATATCAGAAGCCATAAAATAAGGTGATCCACATGGAGTTTGGCCCTAGTTGCCAATTTTAACACTCCCTCTCAATTAGGGAGAACTTCATCTGCAATCCGTCAGACCGTCACTGCTATCCATCCATCAAATGCACTGTCCTGTACAGCTTGACCCCACTCTGCTCTACTTTGCTCTGCTTTGCTTTGCTCAAACTATGAAGAAGAAGAAATGATCGAGGATGTATCATACCATCCTCCACTGACTCGAAGTTAGTCTCAGAGTGTGAACCACTCTCACTAATCCCAGATCAGTATCATTGATCCCAGATCAATGGAGGTCATCCTAGCATAGGGACTACGGTAAATACAGCAATGCGTCCATCGATAGTACTACTATGGTCCCTATCCTCATTTCCCTGCTCATTGATCAGATGAGAGGTACTTCCCATGAGTCCCAGACTGCATGGGTAGGATGCCTCGATAGGAGAACTAATCATCCTGTTCACAGGAGAACGAATCATCCTGTCCAGTGGATGCCACGGAGAACTAACCATCTTGGCCTACAGGAGAACTAATCATCATGCTCCATAGTCGCTACAGAGAATGAATCATCCTGGCCCATAGGAGAACTAATCATTTTGTTCCACAGTCGCCATGGGGTGTCACAGAGGAAGGTTGAACCTTTACTCTGTACATAGTGCACCACCAGGGGATGGTGAGTTGCCCTGTGGTCACATGTCGCTCCAAGAAGTACCTCGTGCCCCCTCGGAGCTTCCAGAGCTCAATACATCATACTCGACCCTCATAAGAGGGTCTCTGAACGACACCAAGTCGTTCTCGGAAAGTCAAGAATTTGACCTTTCCTAGGGGCTTTGTCAAAATGTCGGGGACCTATTCATCTCTACCGATATGTTGGAGTCTTATTGCTCCTCGTTGCACCATATCTCGAATATAGTGGTACCTGATATCAATATGCTTGGAGCGATCATGAAATACATAATTCTCTGATAAACGGATCCTGCTCTGGTTGTCACACAGAATCACGGTGGTATCCAATGTAAATCCAAACAGCTCACTGAAGAGCTTTTGCAACCAGACTGCCTCACAAGAGGCCATGCTAGCAGTAATGTACTTTGCCTCGGCGGTGCTCAAAGCCACCGACTTCTGCTTCCTGCTTATCCAGGATATTGAGGCAGATCCCAAAGAGAAACAACACCCGAAAGTGCTCTTTTGGTCCACCACACTGCTTGCCCAATCAACATCAATATACCCAAGTAGTCTCACATCTCCGGCAGTGTATCTCAACCCATGAGTGATTGTGCCATGAGGATATCTCAATAGATTCTTGGCACCAATCCAATGTGAGTGGTGAGGCTCAACCATATGTTGACTCAATGTGTTGACTGCAAAGCATTTATTAGGACGAGAGTTCACCAAGAACATTAATGCTCCAACGAGTTGACGATACTCGGTAGCATTTCGTAAAATAGGTCCGGTAGCACTACCGCTTAACTTCTTGAAGTCAAGCTCCATCGGGGTAGTTACAGGCTTGTAGTCCACCATGCTGAATCTCTCCAATATCTTCACCGCATATTTTCCTTGAGATGGGAAAATCTCCCCTAGTTTCTGCCAGACTTCCAGTCCTAGAAAATAGTGCATAAGTCCTGGGGCTTTCATCTCGAACTCAGAAGCCAACTCCCTCTTACATTCGTGAATGAGACGGTTGCACCTGTTAGAAAGAGGTCATAAACATATAGCACCAGTATGAGAGGCTTGTCGTCTATAACCTTAAAGTAAAGGTTAGGGTCGACTTCATTCATAGTGAATCCCAACTTCATCAAGGAGCTATCGATCCTCTCATACCATGCTCGGGGTGCTCGCTCTAGCCCATAGAGGGCCTTCTTCAACCTGCACACATGAGATTCTTGATCATAAATCTCAAATCCTTCGGGTTGCTCCACATAGAACTACTCTTTGATCGAACCATGTAAGAACGCAGTCTTGACATCCATCTGATGTAGGTTCCATCCTTGTGATGCAGCAAGGGCTATGATCGGGCGGATAGTCGTATATCGGGCAACAGGTGCAAATATCTCGTCATCGTCTATACCTTCCTTCTGGGAGAAGCGACGAGTGACAAAATGAGCCTCATACTTTTCCGCACTATCATCAACTGCATGCTTTATCTTGTAAAGCCATTTTGAAGTGACAACTGCTTTGTCCTGGGGTTTGGGGACCACATCCCAAACATCGTTTTTCATAATGGACTCATATTCCTTAGTCATCCTTCCATACTTGATGCTTGACGGCATCTGTGAATGACGAAGGCTCATTTTGGATGATCGTGCTCATGATGGTTAGGTATCCCTGATACCTGTTCGGCTTCTTACTTTCACGGAAGGTTCCTTGGGGTGCAATGTGTCCTTCAGCATCATCAAGTGTCCCCCTAAGCCATGAAGGCCTCTTCCTAGAAGAGGAAGGCTCTTGCGGAGGAGGATCAATAGGATCCATAGGTTCTTCCACATTGAGCATCGTCTCATCTTCTTTTTCCTTCGGTTCCTTGGTGTCAGCTTCTTTAGATCCCCTTAAAGTAGGAAGATTGTCTACTTTGCGAGGAGCCATATCTTTGTCAAAGGTGACATCACTAATCTCGACTTCCCTTTGATTAGTTGCATAGATTCTATAGCCCTTGGTATTTTCGCTATAGCCCACGAAGATTCCTTTCTTTTCAGATGCACCCAATTTATTCCTTTTCTCTTTCAGCACATGAAAATATATAGGGCTTCCAAAAATTCTAAAATGAGATATGTCAGGTTTCTTACCGGTGAACATTTCTTCGGGAGTCTTGGAGCTCAATGCTTGATGAGGGCATCGGTTTTGTACATATATAGCAGTATTTACAACTTCGGCCCATAGAAACTTCGGAAGTCTTTGATCATGGAGCATAGCATGGATAGCTTCCACAATTGTATGATTCTTCCTTTCCGCCACACCATTCTGCTCAGGAGTATATGGTGTAGTAATCTCCCTCTTAATGCCAGCCTCTTTACAAAAGTCATGAAACTCATTGGATTCATATTCAGTCCCATTATTAGTCCTTAAGGTCTTGATCTTTTTTTCGGTTTGTTTCTCGATCAAGGATTTGAAGTGTTGAAACCAGGAGAACACTTCATCCTTCTTTTTCAAGAGGTATATCCAAGTCTTGCGAGAATAATCATTTGTAAAAGTGAGGTAATATAAATATCCTCCCAAGGAGTTCACATGCATCATAACATATATGTCTGAGTGAACCAACTGCAATATATCAAAGGTCTTGCTTTGGCTTGAAGGGAATGGTCCCCTTTTGAGATTTCCTTCGGCACATCCTGGACATACACCTTCTTGCTCTAATCTAAACTTGGGCATCCGGGTCACCATTTTTCTTACATCGGGTAGAGCTTTATAATGAAGGTGATAAAACCTCTGATGCCATAGTTCGGACTGAAGAGATGTGTCATGAAACATGGCACCCAATGGACTTCCTCTGATTAGATATAATGAATCCACTCGAAACCCAAGAGTAAAAGCATCTCTAAAGTTCCCATACACGTACCTTGCCATTGCTGCAATCCACCTTGTAGCCTTTGTCTTCCATTGCCGAAATGGACACCAGGTTTTTTTTGAGATCAGGTACATATAATACATCTTGTAAGTGGATGGTATTACCCTGATTCAATTGACGAGTGACATTTCCTACGCCTTTCACGGAATATTTTGAATTATCTCCAAGAACAATTTCCAGGGTGGTTTCTTTCTCTATCAGATTATAGAGAGCTTCTTTGTAATCAGTGAAGTGCATTGAGGCACCACTATCAATAAGCTAATTTCCCAGCAAGTCTGGGGGAGCAGTAGTAGATAGAGCAGTTGGTACATAATATTCATCTTTCTTATTGTTAACAGCAGTGTTGAAAATATCGGTATTAGGAAAATATTGGCGAGGATCCAGAAAATATCTTATCGGCAATATCGGCGAAAATATCGGCAAATATCGACAAGCATAAAAAATGCATAATATATTCATTTTTTTTCAAATTTTTAAACATATAAAGCAGTAACAACATGAAATAAACACATTGGCACATAAATATGAAGAAAGCACTGATATATATGATGTCAAATAGAAATGATACATGAAAGGCAATACCAAATCCTGCTGATCCCTGATAATTGTCCATTCAAGGACTCAAATGTGGAAACCCAATACAAAATAACATCACATATATAAAGGTATCTCATCATCATGAGTTATATGTAGCATAACAAATAAAACTAGCAGCTATCTATCTGAAATCACTGCTCTCTCCCCATTTTATGGGAAAACATGATGGGCTGTTTGCCAGGCCTGCTCCTAGTAGTAGAAGGCCTTGACCTTGCCTCTGCAACTAATGTCAAATAATGAGTGCTAGATATGGAGCTGTGCTCTCCTATATCTATAGCAGATGGTGTTGATGTTGATGCTCCCATAGTGTCCTCCTCCTCCTCCTCCTGCTCCTCCTCTGAGTGCTGATCCTCCTCTTGCTGCCCCTGTTCTAATGGATCATCTGGCTCTAACCATGAAGGTGACTCCTCCAAGATGGGCTCCTCAGACTCCACCCTCCACTGGGACAATATATCAATATTGTCTAAGGAAATGGCATCTGGATCCATTGGTGCTTCTATTTGTGTCACTCGAAGTCGGATGTTGTAATGCACATACACTAAATCATTGAGGCGTGCGAACTCCAACCTGTAAGAGTGTCAAAAAACTAATGAGTCTTGACTCTTGACTCTTGACACTTGAAGGTCATAAATTAAAAATTAAAAATTAAAAATTACAATAAGTGTAATTGCTCAACTGAAGGTTGGAACTCAAAGTTATATTTGTTGCGCTTTTTTGTGTGTATTTTCTCAAATACTTTACAATTGCGCTCACACCCTGAAAAGCTACATGTTTGACTCAAGATTCTTATGGCCAATTTCTGCAAATTTGGTGCCCTTGCACGATAGCTTCGCCACCAAATATCTACAACAAAATAAAGAAATAAAAAATTCAAAAACTTATAACATAATTAAACTTTCAAATAAAATTTACATAATTGAATTTAAAAAAAATAGAATTATAAGTACGGAAATTTTGAAAATTCTAATTTCTAATGAGTGATGACTTGTCACTTACGTGGCATGAAGAGGGTCCTTTCCCTAATAGCATCATCAAAGCCAACTAGGCCAACACAATCCCGATAATATTGTATCTCGCGATTGATTTTTCTACGAAGCTCAGGATTAGGTACCATCCTATGAATACAAGAATGGAGCTCTTCCATCACCTCGCCATCAAAATCAAAGCCGCATTTGTATGAAAATTCGAGGTTGAGGAAGAGTGCTGCTGCATGAATGGGTCGATGAAGCATCCCTGTCCACCGACTATCAATCACATCCCATAACGTCATATGCCTATCAAGGCCAACAAAACCCTTGTCTGCATAATAAGAACGAATGGCCTCCTTGGCCCTATCCATGCCCTCATACAAATAAGCCATTGCAGGCTTCTCCCCATCTACCAATCTGAGAACCTTTACTATAGGTTCACTAACTGAGCATGCTTCTTCTACTCCACGCCAAAACGTCTCAAAGTACACCATTTTTGCAATGGCTTTCTCGTCCTATCTCCTGCTGTATCTACAATTACGCCAGTCAGCAAACACAAACATTTGCTTCAACTCGAACTGACATTGAAGCAAAGACTGAAGAGTAATAAAGTTTGTGGCAAAATGTGTGATCGCAGGACGCCGCAACTCTTTGTTTCTAGTGAACCTCCTCATGAGGCTAAGAACAAAAGCATGGTTATAAATAAACTTGGGGACGCTCCTAGCCATATCAACCGCCTCCTTGATGAAGGAGAGTTTCCCCATATCCTCAAGCAACAAATTGAGACAATTTGTTGCACACGGAGTCCAGAACAATGTGTGATGCCTCTCCATAAGCATCTTGCCGGCAGACATATAATTAGTTGCATTGTCTGTTATGACTCGCACCACATTCTGCACACCAATCTCCCGAATGAACCCATCTAACAACTCACATATCGTTGCTGCATCTTTGATATGTTCTGATGCATCCATTGATTTAAGAAACATGGTACCTTTAGGACAATGTACCAAGAAATTTAGAAGGGTCATACCCTCCCTATCTGTCCAACCATCAGACATCACTGTGCATCGAGTAACTTCCCATGTTTTTTTTCAACTTTGCCAATCTAGAGCTGATGTCCTGCTTTTCTGCTTGAAGAATTGGCCCCCGCAACTCCTCATATGTAGCACTTTTGTACCCTGGGCCCACAACAGCAATAGCATCACACATTGGCTGCCAAAATGGATTGGTTTTGGTGATGCTGAGAGGTAAGTCGCTCCAAAAAATACACCTCCCCATGACTCTATCTGCTTCTTGCTTCTCCTTTTTTTTAACAAGTGATTTTATGCCAGGTTGTGATCCATGTCCTTTTCGTGGAACAAAAAATGATGACTTCACACTAGCAATAGCAGGTGATGATGTGCCAGCTGCAGAGCCCCTCCCACCACCCTCAACATCAAAATCAGGGGAAGATATCCCGAAAGATATACCTGCACGTTCAGCCTTGTTTCTTTCTATCTCTTCCTTCTTTCTGTCTTTCTCATCAATTGCCTCAAGAGCTTTTTGTATAAGCTCCAGACTAGAAACTGTACAAATCCCAACATCATGTCCAGTGAGTCTAGCCAGATGGTATTTTAGTCGTGTAACCCCTCCTGTCATCCCGGTCCCACACAATTTGCACGTAAGATATGCCCAATTTGTCCCACCATCAGGGTCCCCATACTCGCAAAATGGGTCCAAGGCTTTTGGCATATTTGAATTTTGTAGTGAGCTAACTCAAACCTAGGGCACCAAAAAATAAATTGGAATTAATAACTTAATAAGTAATAACCACATCATTTTACAAAATATTTTTTTTGCTACATTATTTGCAATGTGAATTCAATGAAAAACCATAAATGACAATAAGAGGGTGTGGATTTGAAAGTTTAAAAAAAAATGGAGTTTGCTCTCCAAATATGGAGAAAAGTTAAAACCCTTGCATTTGCTCATGGGCATGAAAATCATAGCAAATGGAAAAAAAAAGAGCAAAATGATTGTAGGCAAATAGGCAAGCAAGAATAATCCTGAAACTATCAAAAAATTCATTAACATAGGGGTTTATTTGAACATACCTGTTAATGGAAGAAATGAAATTGTCTCACTGTTCTTCAAGCTTAGATCAACAAAATCTTTGTTGTTGGTGGCTATAATAGCTATTCAACACTGAAACCCTCCTTGGCAGCAAGCACATAGCTCTCCCCTTCCTTCTCCAGCAATCAGAAATGAAAATGATTGAAAAAAACAAAATCGGACTTTTATAGCTGCGACGGAAATTTTTACTGTCTCCCGGCGATATTTTGCATCGTAGCGTGATATTTTCTTGAGATATCGCCGATATTTCGGAAATATTGCGATATTTTTGGGGAGACAAAATATCGCGATATTTTCTCGGCGATATTTCATCTCCCCGAAAATATCGTTATATTTATGAAAATCGGCGATATCTCGGCGATATTATATACACTGGTTAACAGTGTTAGATTCATACCTGGAATTTCTTGCCTTCTTGAATGGTTTCCCTCTTCCTTGATTTCCGACACTTCTTTTACCTCTGCCTTTTGACCTGCCATTCCTTTGATTGCCTTGAGAGGGATTTTGATCATCATCCCGGTGTGAGTCCCTTTTATCAGGGCACTCCCTTGCATAGTGACCCGTTTTATTGTAATTGTAACATCGTCCTTTTCTTCCACCTTTTGGTCCAACCTTTCCTTTGAATTTAGCCCCAGAATTGTTTCTTCTTTTAGTATGAGAAGAAGAGGCAGAGGGATGACCTTTAAGTATGGGCATTTCTTGCTCTTCTATCCTTGTTTCTTCTTGAATGCATCTGGCCATTAATTCCTCAAATCCAGGAATTACGTTATTGTTGAGAAGAGTAGTCCTGAATATATACCATTTAGATGGTAGCAATGTTGATAATATCGGTATCGGGAAAATATTGGCGAGGGTCCAGAAAATATCTTATCGGCAATATCGGCGAAAATATCGGCAAAATATCGGCAAGCATAAAAAATGCATAATATATTCATTTTTTTCAGATTTTTAAACATATAAAGCAATAACAACATGAAATAAACACATTGGCACACACATATGAAGAAAACACTAATATATATGATGTCAAATAGAAATGATATATCAAAGGCGATACCAAATCCTGCTGATCCCTGATAATTGTCCATTCAAGGACTCAAATGTGGAGAACCAATACAAAATAACATCCATATATAAAAGTATCTCATCATCATGAGTTATTTTAGCATAACAAATAAAACTAGCAACTATCTATCTATTGCCCTCTCCCTTTTACGGGAAAACATGATGGGCTGTTTGCCAGGCCTGCCCCTAGTAGTAGAAGGCCCTGACCCTGCCTCTGCACCTAATGTCAAATAATGAGTGCTAGGTATGGAGCTATGCTCTCCTATATCTATAGCAGATGGTGTTCATGCTGATGCTCCCGCAGTGTCCTCCTTCTGCTCCTCCTGCTCCTCCTCTAATTGTTGTTGCTCCTCTGACTCCGAGTCCTCCTCTTGCTGCCCCTGCTCTAATGGATCATCTGCCACTGGCTCTAACCATGAAGGTGACTCCTCCAATATGGGCTCCTCAGACTCCACCCTCCACGGAGACAATACATCAATATTGTCTAAGGAAATGGGATCTGGATCCATTGGTGATTCTATTTGCCTCACTCGAAGTCTGATGTTGTAATGCACATACACCAAATTGTTGAGGTGTGCGAACTCCAACTTGTAAGAGTGTTAAAAAAAGTAATGAGTCTTGACTCTTGACTCTTGACACTTGAAGGTCATAAATTAAAAATTAAAAATTACAATAAGTGTAATTGCTCAACTGAAGGCTTGAGTTCAAAGTTATACCTGTTGCGCTTTTTGGCGTGTATTTTCTCAAATACACTCCAATTGTGCTCACACCCTGAAGAGCTACATGTTTGACTCAAGATTCGAATAGCCAATTTTTGCAAATTTGGTGCCCTTGCACCATAGCTTCGCCACCAAATATCTACAACAAAATAATGAAATAAAAAATTCAAAAACTTAAAAGTTAAAACATAATTAAATTTAAAATTCTAATTTCTAATGAGTGATGACTTGTCACTTACGTGGCATGAAGAGGGTCCTTTCCCTAATAGCATCATCAAAGCCAAATAGGCCAACACAATCCCAATAAGACTGTATCTCGCGATTGATTTTGCTATGAAGCTCAGGATCAGGTACCATCCTCTGAATACAGGAATGGAGCCCTTCCATCACCTCGCCATCAAAATCAAAGTTGCATTTGTATGAAAATGCGGGGTTGAGCAAGAGTGTTGTTGCATGAATGGGTCGATGAAGCATCCCTGTCCACCGACTATCGATCACATCCCATAACATCATCTGCCTGTCAAGGCCAGCAGAACCCTTGTCTGCATAATAGGAACGAATGGCCTCCTTGGCCCTATCCATACCCTCATACAAATAAGGCATTGCAGGCTTCTCTCCATCCACCAATCTAAGAACCTTTACTATAGGTTTGCTAACTGCACTTGCTTCTTCTACTCCATGCCAAAATGTCTCAGAGTACACCATTTTTGCAATGGCTTTCCCATCAGGTCTCCTGTTGTATCTACAATTACGCCAATCATCAGACACAAACATTTGCTTCAACTCGCACTGACATCGAAGCAAAGACTGAAGAGTAATAAAGGTTGTGGCAAAACGTGTGATGGCAGGACGCCGCAACTCCTTGTTTCTAGTGAACCTCCTCATAAGGCTAAGAACAAAAGCATGGTTATAAATAAACTTGGGGATGCTCCTAGCCATATCAACTGCCTCCTTGATGAAGGAGAGTTTCACCATATCCTCAAGCAACAAATCGAGACAATGCACTGCACATGGAGTCCAGAACAATGTGGGATGCCTCTCCATAAGCATTCTGTCGGCAGACACATAATTAGCTGCATTGTATGTTATGACTTGCACCACATTCTGCACACCAATCTCCCGAATGAACCCATCTAACAACTCACATATCGT
>APFE031416277.1:0-40990 GCA_000404065.3 Pinus taeda | reverse complement strand
TTTGTATGAAAATGCGGGGTTGAGGAAGAGTGTTGCTGCATGAATGGGTTGATGAAGCATCCCTGTCCACCGACTATCGATCACATCCCATAACATCATCTGCCTATCAAGGCCAATAGAACCCTTGTCTGCATAATAGGAACGAATGGCCTCCATCGCCCCATCCATGCCCTCATACAAATGAGGCATTGCAGGCTTCTCTCCATCCACCAACCTAAGAACCTTTACTATAGGTTCGCTGACTGCACACGCTTCTTCTACTCCATGCCAAAATATCTCAGAGTACACCATTTTTGCAATGGCTTTCCCATCAGGTCTCCTGTTGTATCTACAATTACGCTAATCATCAGACACAAACATTTGCTTCAACTCGAACTGACATCGAAGCAAAGACTGAAGACTTGTAAAGGTTGTGGCAAAACGTGTCCTCAAGCAACAAATCGAGACAATGCGCTGCACATGGAGTACAGAACAATGTGGGATGCCTCTCCATAAGCATTATGTCGACAGACACATAATTAGCTGCATTGTCTGTTATGACTTGCACCACATTCTGCACACCAATCTCCCGAATGAACCCATCTAACAACTCACATAACGATGTTGCATCTTTGATATGTTCTGATGCATCCACCGATTTAATAAACATGGTACCTTTAGGACAATGTACCAAGAAATTTAGAAGGGTCCTACCCTTCCTATCTGTCCAACCATCAGACATCACTATGCATCCAGTAACTTCCCATGTATTTTTCAACTCCGCCAATCTAGAGTTGATGTCCTGTTTTTCTGCTTGAAGAATTGGCCCCCGCAACTCCTCATATGTGGCACTTTTGTACCCTGGGCCCACAACAGTAATAGCATCACACATTGGCTGCCAAAATGGATTGGTTTTTGTGATGCTGAGAGGTAAGTCGCTCCAAAAAATATACCTCCCCATGACTCTATCTGCTTCTTGCTTCTCCTTCTTTTTAACAAGCAATTTTATGCCAGGTTGTGCTCCAGCTCCTGTTCGTGGAACAAAAAATGATGACCTTGCACTCACACTAGCAGTAGCATGTGATGGTGTCTCAGTTGTGGAGCCCCTCCCACTAGGGCCACTAGGCCCAATATCCTCAACACCAAAATCAGGATAAGATATCCCGAAAGATCTACCTGCACGTTCATCTTTGTTTCTTTCCGCCTCTTCCTTCTTTTTGTCCTTTTCTTCAATTGCCTCAAGAGCTTTTTGTATAAGCTCCGGACTAGAAGCTGTACAAACCCCAACATCATGTCCACTGAGTCTAGCAAGATGGTATTTCAATCGTGTAATCCCACCTGTCATCTTGGTCCCACACAATTTGCATGTAAGATATGCACGATTTGTCCCACCATCAGGGCTCCCATACTCCCAAAATGGGTGCAAGGCTTTTGGCATATTTGTATTTTGTAGTGGGCTAGCGGCTAATTCAAAAGGAAACCTAGAGCACCAAAAAAAATTGGAATTAGTAACTTAATAAGTAATACAAAATTACAAATAACCACATCATTTTACAAAACAGTTTTAACTTTTTTTGCTACATTATCTACAAATTTGCAATTTTGCAATGGGCATGAAAAAAAGAGCAGACTTAAAAGTTAAGAGGGTAGTGAGCTTGTATCATGCAATAATTGCCACTTTAACCAAAGATGCCAACTTGCCAAGCAATGAAAGAGCCTAACAATGCAAAATTGCAAATGATATGCCAAGGAAATGAGGTGACTATATATCACTTATTATATCACTGTTAATTAATAATTATACCACTGCTGTAGGTGCATTATTAATTTATTAGACCTTGGTATTCAACCTCCTAGCAGTGACCTCTTTTGTATTTGTAATTTTGTATTACCTTGACAGTGATATGAACCTAATGATGACTTGACAATGATACAGGCCTGATATAGATGTATCATGTGACACATCACACTGCACAATGAGGTTGACTCTCCTGGCAACAATGATCCTCTAAGTAACTCGATGATGATGTATGGCCATAATAGTGGCATGTGCCATGGAGAGTTTCTTAAGTTAATAGTTCCAATCTGATGTGAAATAGAAATGGATTTTCAATCTGTTTTAGTGAGATCAACGATTTACTTCAATTATTATTCAAAATGCACTTCAACAAGAAGGTAAAAAAATTGTCATGTGAAGGAATTGTCTAACTATTCTATTTTTTGGAACTATTTTGGTCATATATTCACTGGTTTTGGTCATGATTTTACTAGGAATAGGATACCGATAGCCTTCCCTTCCATCACCAATTGAAGAATCTTAACAGTGGTAATAAATTATAATATTAATTTGACACTAACAGTGATCTATGATGGCAGCAATGAAAACATAGTGACAAACCTTGATGACTTGTGCAATCTTTTGAAACAGATGTAGCAATTAATGTTTGGAATGTTCAAACCCTCCTTGGCAGCACCCACATTCCTTCTCCAGCGCTCAAAAAAACAAAGTGACTTGAAAAAAACCAAAAATCGAATTTTATAGGCCACGCGGAAAGATTTTACTGTCATGGGCGATATTTTCCGTCGTCACGCGATATTTTCTGAAATATCGGCGATATATCGGAAATCGCGCGATATTTGATCGGCGATATTTCGGCTCGCCGAAAATATCGCGATATTTCCGAATATCGCCGATATCTCGGCGATATTATCAACACTGGATGGCAGTCCTCCAAGAGTTGTGAGTGTCATTTCCCTGTTAGGAATTACTTCCCCAATAGATAGGAGATCGTTCTTGATCTCGGTGATCCTTAAGAAATATGCTTGCATACTCTCATGTTTGCCCTTCTTAATTTCCTTTAGCTTATTTCTAAGAAACAAGACTTGATTTGCATCATTAACTTTAAATAAACTCACCAATCTATCGTAGATTTCCTTGGAGGTGTTCAGCTCGGAAACATAGGCCACCAAGCACTTGTCGATAGAGTCCCAAATGATCTTCTTTGCTTTGACTTCTCCATTGGTCCATTTGTTCCTAGTAGCAACAGATGCATTTGATGGAGGCTCAAGAATCCCGCCTCTCACATGGTCCAACACTTCTTGTTCTTCTAATGTTAGATCGAGAGACATCTTCGATCCATGGTAGTCAGACTTCTCATGGAGTTTGTCTTCAGCAGGGAAGTGTGTTGAGGACCCCATGATTTATTTCAGATAGCCTTGCCAACCTTCTCTTTGGTGATTGCTCTTGCTCTTGCTTGGGCTTTGTCTTCACCTCAGCTCCGATACCATGTTAAATTATGGTACGTTCTATGCTTAGAGCAGTTTACTTATTTTTCTTCTTATTAGCCTAGCAATCACATACACATTAAGCAAAGTGCAGATAGAACATTAAATGATCAACAAAAAACAAGCCAAGACAAGAGACACAAGATGTGGCGGCTAGCTAGGGACAAACCCCAATGCGGGGAAACCCTTTGATCAAATCTTCTTTTATCTTCAATACTTTAGTAGAGAGAAATATTACAAAATCTGAATTCTGTAATTTCATATTAGCAGCAGCAAACCCTAGATCAGTGAAGTCAAACTCGCTGAAATTGACCTCTAAAATACTTGGTCAAGTTCCGGTCAACTTGTCCTCGAACAGCTTGAAGAAACAGCCCTTGAATAGGCCCAAAAGTACAGTCAAATAGCAGATTTCTGAAGTCAACTTGCAGCCCTAAACTAGGGCAGTCAACATCGGTCAAACCAGGAGTTAGATCACCTCGATTTTCGTGCCAAAAATTGCGGCCTGCCTAGGAGAGACAACCACACCCAATCCGCACTTTTGGAAGGTCAATGCTTGGTCAATGCTGGTCAAAGAAATGACCTGCTGCCCTAGTGTCCTCCTTTCTCTGTCTTCCTTGCCCTAGGACGTCTTCCTTTCAGCCACACGTGTGAGAGAGAGAGAGAGGCTCCTTTTATGTGTAGGAGAGAGAGAAAGAAGATGAGTGAATTGAATTGTCCAAATGGGAAGAATGCTCCTTATATTTATATGCAAATGTTGAGGTTGAATAGACATGATTGTTGGTCTTCTGAGCCTACATAATTTTGCTGGCCGACCTTGAGAATTTGTCCATAATCAAAATAAATTCATATCTCCATAAATACTTATCGGAATCGGATGATCTTTACATCAATCCTACACCTCTCGATGAGAGGAATCTACGAAAAATATCAGAAGCCATAAATAAGGTGATCCTCATGGAGTTTGGCCCTGGTTGCCAATTTTAACATAATGGGAGCCTATATTAAAAATAAAATCTCTTGCTCAAGAAACCCATTATGCAAGCATTACAATAATTTTATTTTTCTTCTTTACATCTCTTACATAAAATCATAATTACATGTCATTATCAAGACCAAACCTAGTTACACTTTACAACACTCCCTCTCAACTAGGGAGGTATTCATAATGGTACTTGGTCATCCTCAATCTGAAGGATTTTTCATAAGAAGAATCGGATTGGTAACCCATTTGTTTAGCATCACATCAACCAACATTCTCACATAGCAAGGCCTTGACTAACAACTCTATCTATCCACGAGATCCAAGCACAATGCTGGCAAGACCTAATGATTTATTGACACGCTCATCATCACTGTCTCTCTCGAAACATACCCCACCCAGGTTCCCAGGGTGTGTTCCATGAGGACTATTCTTATCTTGGGCTCCCCAACCCTCAAAGAATATCAGTCCTCCACGGCTCCTCTTATTTTAGATGTCCTATCACATCATCAAAGAGTATTAGATGCCAAATGATTACCCAATCCTCTATTTCGTCTTCTCAAGTGAAGACAAGAATAATGTGTCTATCTCTCTCCCTCTCAATTAGGGAGGACAAATTTTACTCATACCTAATCTCCTTATTGGCTTAGGAATTTCCAAGTTTCTATCAAGTAAGAAACTTTGTCTAGGCTCCCTCTCTATTAGGGACCTACAATAGCTCCTGAAGTGGGACAACCAGTTGCTAGAGGAACTCCTTTTTCCAATGTCATGTATTTTCCTTTATTGAAGGAGTCTTCCTGCTTTGGGGACTTCTACATAGGGCACAAACCATCTATCACTTTCATCCATGAGTTAGTCAAGTCATCATCCCACTCATCAGAAAGTGAACTATTGTTCTATATCTAGTATTGCTTCATGTTATGCTACCTTCATCATGCTTTCCTTTTTGGAAAGGTCTTTCATCTTTCCATGTGGCTATCTACGAAGATTTTCATAGTT
The DNA here is from genome assembly GCA_000404065.3 of Pinus taeda. NCBI lineage: Eukaryota > Viridiplantae > Streptophyta > Pinopsida > Pinales > Pinaceae > Pinus > Pinus taeda. The sequence continues at coordinate 35,748 of APFE031416277.1, read as the reverse complement.
CTTCCCTTTGGTAGTCGTCCATAAGCCCATCCAGATACTAGTTCATAAATAAGTAATGAATGTGAAAAATCGGTTACCCGCTTCCTACTGCAACAAACTAATTATATTTCACCTACTTGTTAAATTAATTGAACAAGATATTTGCAATTTTCTACGACAAACATTGAAATACATACACTGCAACCTACACCAAAATAAAACTGCGGAAACTAAATACAACACAGGAGAGAAATAATCATACACACATCTACATAGTTATTTTTGGACAAATGACCCCGGAAAAATCCAATGCAGTAAAACCGGAGCAACAACTCTGAGGGTTTTATTATTATGCAGTAGTAAATTCTGAATACTTCTACATGCCTTCCCGGTAATCCAATTACAAAGAATATCATTGACAGAGAGATCTGTGTGATTACCTCACACTATCACTGAAAGTCCTGGCTGATCCAGCCCTTGAATGAACAACCCCTGGCTACCTCTGCGTTGCCTCTGCGCAGTGTCTATGTCAACACATCGTCACATTGTCTAGGATCTGCGTCACTCTTTGCAACTGATCGATTTTCCTCTGAGATTCAGACTTCTACTCTCCTCGTCTCACACCCCGGCTTCCAGCTAGAGAAATCAAATCCTCCAGCAAATTTCAGATTCCCTCAAGGCTTCTGCGCTGCCTCCGCATGGGCCTGCATAGCTCTGCATCAACCTCTTCTGGCTCAACGTTGCCTCTCTCGGATCTCTCTCTGCCTCCTCTGCTGAGTATTCCCGGATCAAGAGAAATTTCCAACCAGAGCTATCCTTGCCCCTCACTGCAAAAGCTCACTTCAAATTTCTCACCGGCAGCTGCTCTGCTTTAGAAATTCGATCTTCTGAACTTTGTGTGTGTGCTTTTCCAAGTGACACTGAAGCCTCCTTAAATAATCTTCTCGTTGACATTCAACGACCCATATTAGAAGCTAATCAATGGCTAAGATCATTTTTGCTTGATCCTCGTCTTCTTCTAGAAGTTACACCCACAATTTATATTAATACCCTTTAATTATTTTATTTTCCTAAGTTTAGACTTAGGGTCCCAATAAGAATAATTAATTATTTTAATACAACTGTTTCTGGATGGAATTTCCCGAAACACATTCGGGGTTCTTTGGAATACAGTGCCCAAGGCTTACTATAAGATTTGAGACTTAGAGCACATCTGATGCTACCAAAAATCAACACTCGCTCTTAGTAAGGAATGTGCTCTAGTAATGCCTCCAATTGAAGCATCACATTGTTCTGTTACATCTCCTTCTGCGTTGTTGATGTCTGACATGCTGTCCACCAACCTTTGCGCAAATGTTGCATCTGTACTGCTACTGACCCTGCCATTGTCAACACTGCATTCGTACTGCAACTCCCTTTAAATTTCTGCATCTGTGTTGCCATTGCCAACTGCTACTGCACTGCAAACTATTGCTTCTACTGCATCAGTGACAGAAAAGCATCCCAAATTACTGAACTGGTGTTCAGTATGATGCATCTCGTTGCTACAGTCTAACTGCTGCTAGTTTCTGCGCTGACCCTTTAAATCGTTTGCGCTGTTGCTGACCTCTGCTCTGTGCCACCGGCACTGCTGTCAACTCTGCTCTGCACTACTTAGTCTCTGGTGCTCCTAGCCACTGCAACTATCACTCCTACACTCCTCTGCACTAACTGACACTGGTCCATCCTGCTACTTCTGATCAGGGCTCCTGTAGCAAGGAATTGATCCAAGAGGTGGATTCCTCAAGAATCCTACCCAACTGTAGCTCTCTGGGATTACAAAACAAAATCACCCCACCTCACTCCTAGAGGTATGGCTGCCAACATGGCAAAATATGATATACTTATACTGCGGCTGATACTGCTCTATTGATGCTTCTGCACTATTGCTGCAACTATTGCAATAATGAGTCTAATCTTCCCAGATGCATGAGTACTAGCTTCCATAGGACTGCTCCCTTTGAAACTAGACTCCCTCTGAGTATTGATCTCCCTATGGGAAATCTATCTATTCCCTCCTGGCAACTCACACAGTCCTCCTGCATTGGAAACTGGACTGCGAAGCTCTGCGCTAGGTATCTCTTGGCTAGAATTGCACCTGCATACTGCTATTGGGCAATTCACACTGACTGTGTCACTGCAACTGTCTTCCTGAAATTGACTGCAACTAGCTATGCAACTGTCTCTTGAATGACTAGCTGTGTTTGCTGACACTGTGATCCTCTTGCTACTGATTTTGGTGGGCTCCAGTAACAAGGATACTGATCTATGTGAGACATTTGCAGCAACTGGGTCTATTTTGCGCTCTTCCATGGATCCCGCCGATTCGTGGTCATCTCTACAAAAATGTCGAATTGCCTCCTCTCTCCTCTAGGCTAGCGTATGCACTCCCTACCAGAGTCAGTAGATCTGTTGCGCCTTGCTGCTACTCAGCAAATGAGAATTCGAATTCCCTGTCTAGGAACTCTCTGAGGAAGAAATTCCCTTGTTGTGTCTCCTTCTCTCCCACTGGCATTGTTCTCCTGACAACTGTTGCAAAATATCTGCGTCCCAGCTGCAGATTTTCTTTGCAAGGAAAATACACTGCTTGTTCTACCTTTGGAAGTTTTCGAACTGGAAATCGAATTTCTCTATCGACTCTCTCAGATAAATTGACTTCTCCTTAGACTTCACCCTTAGGCCTTCGAACTGCGTTGCCTCCTAGGGTTTCAAATTATTGCCTCTGTAGGAATTTCAAACTCCATGTTCCTTTCTGCTTCTAAGCTCTTCTGTTCATGATCTGTCCTCTGATACCATGTGAAAAATCAGTTACTCGATTCCTACTGTAGCAAACTAATTATATTTCACCTAGTTGTTAAATTAATTGAATAAGTTATTTGCAGTGTTTTACAGCAAACACTAAAATACATACACTGCAACCTACACCAAAATAAAACTACGGAAACTAAATACGCACAGGAGAGAAATAAGCATACACACATCTACACAGTTATTTTTGAAAAAAATGTCCCCGGAAAAACTCAATGTGGGAAAACCAGTGCAACAACTCTGAGGGTTTTATTATTATGCAGTAGTAAATTCTGAATACAACTTCTGGATGCCTTCCCGACAGTCCAGTTACAGAGAATATCACTGACAGAGAGATCTGTGATATTACCTCACACTATCACCAGAAGTCCTGGCTGATCCAACCCTTGAATGAACAACCCCTGGCTGCCTTTGCATAGTGCGTGCGTCAACCGAGCGTCACACTGTCGAGGATGTGCGTGACTCTTCCCGGCTGATCGATTTGCCTCTGAGATTCAAACTTCTACTTTCCTAGTCTCAAACCTTGGTTTCCAGTTGTAGAAATCGAATCCTCTAGCAAATTTCGGACTCCCTCAAGGCTTTTGCATTGCCTCTACGTCAGCCTACCCTACCTCTGCGTGGGCCTGCGTAGTTCTGCGTCAACCTCTTCTGGCTCAACACTGCCTCTCCTGGATCTCTCTCTGCCTCCTCTGTTGAGTATTCCCGAATCAGGAGAAATCTCCAACCGGAACTATCCTTGCCCCTCATTGCAAAAGCTCACTTAGAATTTCTCATCGGTAGCTACTCTACTTTAGAAATTCGATCTTCTGAACTCTCTCTCTGTGTTTTTCCAAGTGACCTTCAAGCCTCGTTAAATAATCTCCTCGTTGACATTCAACGACCTAGATTAGAAGCTAATCAATGGCTAAGATCATTTCTGCTTGGGCCTCATCTTCTTCTAGAAGTTGAACCCACAGTTTATATTAATACTGTTTAAATATTTTATTTTCCTAAGTTTAGACTTAGGGTCCCATTAAAATTAATTAATTATTTTAATACTGCTGTTTCTAGGTTGAATTTCTCAAAACGCTTTTTGGGTTCTTTGGAATACATGTGCCCAAGCCTCCCTACAAATTTTTGAGACTTTGAGCACATTCGATGCTACCAGAAATTAAGACTCCCTATTAGTGAGGAATGTGCTCTAGTAATTCTTCCAACTGAAGCATCACACTGTTATATAACATCTCCCCTTGTGTTGCTCATGTCTGACATGCTGTCCACCAACGTCTGCGCAAATGCTGCATTGACCCTGTCACTGTTAACACTACATCCGTATTGCAACTTCCTCTGAATTTTTGCATCTGTGCTGCTGCTGGCACTACCACTGCCAACTGCAACTGCACTGCAAATTGCTGCTTCAATTGCATCAGTAACAGAAAAGCATCCCAAATTACTGAACTGATGTTCAATATGATGCATCTCGCTGCTAGAGTCTGTCTGCTGCTAGTGTCTACGCTGACCCTTTGAATCCTTTGCGCTGTTGCTAACCTCTGCTTTGTGTCACCTGCACTGTTGTCAACTCTGCTGTGCGTTGCTTAGTCTTTGGCGCTCTTAGCCACTGCAACTGTCACTCCTGCACTCCTCTGCAACAATTGACATTGGTCTATCCTGCTACTTTCGATCTGCGCTCCCGTAGCAAGGAATTGATCCAAGAGGTGGATTCCTCAAGGATCCTGCGCAACTGTAGCTCTCTGGGGCTACGAAACCAAAACACCCGACCTCACTCCTAGAGGTATGGCTGTCAACATGGAAAAATATGATTACTCATACTGCGGCTGATATTGCTCTGTTGATGCTTCTGCCTTGCTGCTGCAACTATTGCAATAATGAATCTAATCTCCCCAGATGTAGGAGTACTAGCTTCCATAGGGTTGCTCCCTTTGAAAGTAGATTCACTTTGAGTCTCGATCTCCCTATGGGAAATCTCTCTATTCCCTGCTAGCAACTCACACAGTCCTCCTGCACTAGGAACTGCACTGCGAAGCTTTGCATTGGGAATCTCTTGGCTGGAATTGCACCTGCACACTGCTATTGGGCAATTCATACTGCCTCTGTCACTGCAACTAGTTCTGCAATTGTCTTCCTGAAATTGACTGCAACTAGCTATGCAACTGTCATTTGAATGACTAACTACGTCTGCTGACACTGTGATCCTCCTGCCACTGATTCTGTTGGGCTCCAGTATCAAGGACACTGATCCATGTGAGAAATCTGCAACAATTGGGTCTAATTTGCCGCTCTTTCATGGATCTTGCCCATCCGTGGCCATGTCTGCAAAAATGTCGAATTGCCTCCTCTCTCCTCTGGGCTAGCCTACGCACTCCCTGCTGGAGTTAGTAAATCTGCTGCCCCTTGTTGTTGCTCAGAAAATGAGAATTCGAATTCCCTAGCTAGGAACTCTCTGAGGAAGAAATTCCCTTAGTGTGTCTCCTTCTCTCCCACTGACGCTATTCTCCTGGCAACTGCTCCAAAATATCTGCGTTCCAGTTGAAGATCTTCTCTACAAGGAAAATACGTTGTTGGTTCTGCCTCTGGAAGTTTGTGAACTGGAAATCAAATTTCTCTATCAACTCTCTAAGAGAAATCGATTTCTCCTCAGACTTCGTCCTTCAGGCCTTCGAACTGCGCTACCTCCCGGGGTTTCAAATTATTGCCTCTAGAGGAATTTTGAACTCCCTCTTCCTTTTTGCTTCTGAGCTCTTCTATTCACGATCTGTCCTTTGATACCATGTGAAAAATCAGCTACCCGATTCCTACTGCAGCAAACTGATTATAGTTCACCTACTTGTTAAATTATTTGAACGAGTTATTTGCAATCTTCTACGACAAACATTGAAATACATACTTTTAAAATTGGCATGTAGGGCCAAACTCCACGTGGGTCATCTTATTTATGGAAGCTGATATTTTTCTTGGATCCCTCTCATCAAGAGGTGTAGGATTGATCTAAAGATCATCCAATTTCGATAAGTAATCTAAAGATCATCCAATTTCGATAAGTATTCATGGAGATATGAATTTATTAGTGTTATGGGAGAATTTGTCAAGGTTGGCCAACAACCAAATAAACACCACTTGTGTTCAACATTTTAGAATAAATAAAGGAGGACTTCAAGTCATTTAACACTCATCTCTTGTGATCTCACTCTCCACTTGTTTTGGGTTTTTGGTGGAAGAGGAGGTCTAGAGGAGATGCCTTCTACGCAACCCAAAGAAGGGTCATCTAGGAGAGAGCCCTAGCTGCATACTTGTAGGAGATTTGGCCGCAGATCTAAGAGGCCCTAATCCACAACTAGAAGAGCCCTAATCCACAGCTAAAGGGAGCCCTAATCCACAGCAAAGGGAAGGCCCTAATCTGCAGCTGGAGGAAGCCCTACTGTTAAAATTGGCAACTAGGGCCAAACTCCATGTGGGTCACCTTATTCATGGCTGATAATATTTTTCCTAGATTCCTCTCGTCGAGAGGTGTAGGATTGATCTAAAGATCATCTGATTCCGATAAGTATTTATGGAGATATGAATTTATTTTGATTAGGGAATAATTATCAAACCGACCAGCAACTCATGTAGGCTCAGAAGCCCCACAGACGCATCTATTCATTATCAACATTTGTATATAGATACAGGAGGTCTTTTGCTCATTTGAACACTCACATCTCATCACATCTCTCTCTCTCTCCTACGTAGAAAAGAGTCTTTTCTCCTACTGCGTAGAAAGGGACTCTTCTGTCACACGTGTGGAAGGACGCAGAATTTAGGGCTGCAACTGCAGATCGAAAGTTTGACCAGTGTTGACCATCAGACTCTCTCTCAGAACTACACTGTAGGTGGAACTGACTCTCTTGAGAAGGCCGTACATTTTGGTGAAGGAATCAAGGCAATCCGACAATCGGTTTGCAAGATATTGTCTGCCCCGGTATAGGGCTGATCTAGGATTTGCTGCTGCTAATGCAAATCAGATTTTTGTACTATCTCTCTGCTAAATTATTGAAGATAAAAGAAGATTTGATCAAAGGGTTTCCCCATATTGGGGTTTGTCCCTAGCTAGCCGCCACATCTTGTGTCTCTTGTCTTGGCTTGTTTTTTTGTCGATCATTTAACGTTCTATCTACACTTTACTTAATGTACATGTGATTGCTAATTTGTGGATAATAATAAGAAAAAGAAGTAAACTGCTCCAAACATAGAATGTACCATAACTTAACATGGTATCAGAGCTTAGGTGAAGACAAAGCCCGAGCAAGAGCAAGAGCAATCACCGAAGAGAAGATTGGCAAGGCTATCCTAAAAGAACTAAGGGGTCCTCAACACTCTTCCCCACCGAAGAAAGCTTTGTGAGAAGTTTGACTAACATGGATGGAAGATGTCTCTCGATCTGACTTTAGAAGATTAGGGAGTGTTGGACCGTGTGAGAGGCAATATTGTTGAGCCTCCATCAAATGCACCCGCTGCTGCCAGGAACAAATGGAAATCCGGAGACGTCAAAACAAAGAAGATCGTCCAGGACTCTATCGATAAATGCTTGGTGGGCTACATCTCCGACCTGAACACCTCCAGGGAAATCTACGATAGACTGGTGAGTTTATTTAAAGTTAATGATGCAAATCAAGTTTTGTTTCTTAGAAATAAGCTGAAGGAAACTAAGAGGGGCAAAGATGAGAGCATGCAAGCATATTTCTTAAGAATTGCCGAGATCAAGAACGATCTCCTATCTATTGGAGAAATTATTACTGATAGGGAAATGGCACTCTCAACCCTTGGAGGATTACCATCCGAATGGTACGTGTTTAGGACTACTCTTCTCAACAATAACGTAATTCCTGGTTTCGAGGAATTAATGGCAAGATGCATTCAAGAAGAAACAAGGATAGAAGAGCAAGAAATGCCCAAGCCTAAAGGTCCTCCTGCTGCCTTTTCTTCTCATGCTAAGAAAAGAAATAATTTCGGGACTAAATAAAAAAGAAAGGCTAGACCTAAGGGTGGAAGAAAAGGACGATGTTACATTTGCGATAAAGCAGGTCACTATGCAAGGGAATGCCCTGATAGAAGGAACTCTCAACAGGACGACGATCAAAATCCCTCTCATGGCAATCAAAGGAATGGAAAATCTAATAGCAGAGGTAAAAGCAGTGCTGGAAATCAAGGAAGAGGACAACCATTCAAGAAGGCTAGAAATTCCAGGTATGAATCTAACGTTGTTGACAATAAACAGGATGAATATTATCTACTAGGTGCTCTATCTACCTCTGCTTCTCCAGACTCGTTGGGAAATTGGCTTATTGATAGTGGTGCCTCAAGGTACTTCACTGGTTACAAAGAAGTTCTCCATAATTTGATAGAGAAAGAAACTAACTTGGAAATTGTCCTTAGAGATAATATGAAATATCCTGTGAAAGGTGTAGGCAATGTCTCTCTTAAATTGAATCAAGGTAATACGATCCACTTTCAGGATGTATTATATGTACTTGACCTCAAAAAGAACTTGGTGTCCATCTCGTCAATGGAAGACAAAGGCTACAAGGTGACCTTCAGTGATGGCAAGGTACGTGCATGGAAAAGCAATGTTAAAGATGCCTTTACTCTTGGGTTTTTAGTTGATTCATTATATCAGGTCGGTGGAAGTCGGCTAGGTGTCATGTCTTGTGACACATCTCTTCAATCCGAACTTTGGCATCAGAGGTTTGCCCACCTTCATTATAAAGCTCTACTCGATGTAAGACAAATGGTGACAGGGATGCCCGAATTCCGAGTAGAGAAAGAAGGTGTATGTCGGGATGTGCTGAATGAAAGTTCAAAAGGGGACCATTCCCCTCAAGCCAAAGCAAGACCTCTGATATATTACAGTTGGTTCACTCAGACATATCTGGTATGATGCCTGTGAACTCCTTGGGAGGATATTCATATTACCTTACTTTTATAGATGACTATTCTCAAAAGACTTGGATATACGTCTTGAAAAAGAAGGATGAAGCGTTCTCTTGGTTTCGACACTTCAAAGCCTTGATCGAGAATAAAACCGAAAAGAAGATCAAGATCTTAAGGACTGATAATGGGACTGAATATGAATCTAACGAGTTTCATGACTTTTGTAAAGAGGCTGGCATTAAGAGGGAGACTACTACACCATATACTCTTGAACAGAATGGTGTGGCGGAAAGGAATAACCGTATGATTGTGGAAGCTGTCCGTTCCATGCTTCATGATCAAAGACTTCCGAAGTTTCTATGGGCCGAAGCTGCAAGCACTACTGTATATGTACAAAACCGATGCCCTCATCAAGCATTGGGTTCCAAGATTCCTGAGGAAATGTTCACTGGTAAGAAACCTGATGTATCTCATTTTAGAATTTTTGGAAGCCCTTTATATTTTCATGTGTCGAAAGAGAAAAGGAATAAATTGGGTGCATCTGGAAAGAAAGGAATCTTAGTGGGCTATGGTGAAAATACTAAGGGCTATAGAATCTATGTAGCCGGTCAAAGGGAAGTCGTGATTAGTCGTGATGTCACCCTTGACAAAGATATGGCTCTCAGCAAGGTGAACAATCTTCCTACTTTAAGGAGCTCTCAAGACGCTGACACCAGGGAACCAAAAGAAAAAGATGATGTAACAATGCCCGATGTGGATGAACCCATGGATCCTATTGATCCACCTGAGCCTTCCTCTTCTAGGAAGAGGCCATCTTGGCTTAGGGGGCTACTTGATGATGCTGAAGGACACACTGCACCCCGAGGAACCTTCTGTGAAAGTAAGAAACCTAACAGGTATCAGGGATACCTGACCATCATGAGCACGATCATACAAAATGAGCCTTCATCATTCTCAGATGCCGTCAAGCGTCATGGAAAGATGCTATGACTGAAGAATATGAGTCTATTATGAAGAATGATGTCTAGGAAGTAGTTCCCAGACCTTAGGACAAGATAGTTGTCATTTCTAAATGGCTTTACAAGATAAAGCATGCAGTAGATGGAAGTACAGAAAAGTACAAGGCTCGTTTTGTCGCTCGTGGCTTCTCCCAAAAGGAAGGTATAGACTATCACGAGATTTTTGCACCTGTTGCCCGATATACCACCATCTGCTCGATCATAGCCCTTGCAGCTTCATAAGGATGGAACCTACATCAGATGGATGTCAAGACCGCGTTCTTGCATGGTTTGATCAAAGAAGAGGTCTACATGGAGCAGCCCGAAGGATTTGAGATTTATGATCGAAAATCTCATGTATGCAGGTTGAAGAAGGCTCTCTATGGGTTGAAGCAAGCACCCCAAGCATGGTATGAGAGGATCGATAGCTACTTGATTGAACCTGGGATTCACTAGGAGTGAAGTCGATCCTAACCTTTACTTTAAGGTTGAAGATGACAAGCCTCTCATATTGGTGTTGTATGTGGATGACCTCTTTCTAATAGGTGCAGACCCTTTCATTCACAAATGTAAGAGGGAGTTAGCTTCTGAATTTGAAATGAAGGACCAAGGACTTGAAGTTTGGCAGAAGCCAAGGGAAATTTATGGGTTAAGATACACTGCCGGAGATGTGAGACTACTTGGATACACTGATGCTGATTGGGTAGGTAGTGTGGTGGATCATAAGAGCACTTTCGGGTGCTGTTTCTCCTTGGGATCTGCTTCGATATCCTAGATGAGCAGGAAGTAGAAGTCGGTGGCTTTGAGCGCCGTCGAGGCAGAGTATATTGCTGCTAGCATGGCCACTTGTGAGGCAATCTGGTTACGAAAGATCTTTAGTGAGCTGTTTGGATTTACATTGGATACCACCGTGATCCTGTGCGATAACCAAAGTGGGATTCGTTTATTAGAGAATCCTGTATTTCATGATCGCTCCAAGCATATCGATATCAGGTACCACTATATTCGAGATATGGTGTAGCAAGGAGCTATAAGGCTCCAACATATCGATACAGATGAACAGGTCGCCAACATTCTGACAAAGCCCCTAGGAAAGGTCAAATTTTTGACTTTCCAAGAACGACTTGGTGTCGTTCAGAAACCCTCTTATGAGGGTCCTATATCATGTATGGAGCTCTTGGAGCTCCGGGGGGTGCGGGGTACTTCTTGGAGCAACATATGACCATAGGGTGACTCACCGTCCCCTGGTGGTGTACGTGTACAAGGTAAAAGAATCAAAACTTTCCCTGTGACACCCTGTGGCGACTATGTAACAGGATGATCAATTCTCCTATGAGGTCTGGATGATGTGTTCTCCATGACGATTGTGTAGCTGGATGATTAGTTCTTCTGTGAGGCCTAAATGATGTGTTCTCCATAGCGATTGTGGAACAGGATGATTCGCTCTCTTGTGGGCCAGGATGATTAGTTCTCCGTGGCATCCACTGGACAGGATGATTCGCTCTCCTGTGGACAGGATGATTAGTTCTCCTGTCGAGGCATCCTATCCATATAGTCTGGGACTCATGGGAAGTACCTCTCATCTGATCAATGAGTAGGGGAATGAGGATAGGGACCATAGTAGTACCGATGGATGCATCGCTGTATCTACCATACTCCCTATGCTAGGATGACCTTCATTGATCTGGGATCAACGATACTGGTCTGGGACCAGTGGTAGGAGTTATACCCACTATGACACTGACTTCGGGTCAGTTGAGGACTAGTCTGGGACCAGTGGTACACACTCTGAGACTGACTTTGAGTCAGTGGAGGATGGTATGATACATCGTTGATCACTTCTTCTTCATAATTCAAGCAGAGTAGCACAGAGCAGAGCAGGGGTCAAGCTGTACAAGGAAGTGTGTTTGATGGATGAATAGTAGCGATAGACAGACGAATTGTTGATGAAATTCTCCCTAGTTGAGAGGGAGTGTTAAAATTGGCAACTAGGGCCAAACTCCATGTGGGTCACCTTATTCATGGCTGATAATATTTTTCCTAGATTGCTCTTGTCGAGAGGTGTAGGATTGATCTAAAGATCATCCGATTCCGATAAGTATTTATGGAGATATGAATTTATTTTGATTATGGAATAATTATCAAGCCGACCAGCAACTCATGTAGGCTCAAAAGCCCAACAGACACATCTATTCATCATCAACATTTGTATATAAATACAGGAGGTCTTTTCTTCATTTGGACACTCACATCTCATCACATCTTTCTCTCTCCTACGCAAAAAAGAGGCTCTTCTCCTACTATGCAGAAAGGGACTCCTCTCTCACACGTGTGGAAGGAAGGATGTAGAATTTAGGGCTGCAGTTGCAGATCGGAAGTTTGACTAGCGTTGACCATCAGACTCTCTCTTAGAACTGCGATGTAGGTGGAACTGACTCTCCTCAGAAGGCTGTACATTTTGGTGAAGGAATCAAGGCAATCCGACGGTCGGTTTGCAAGATATTGTCTGCCCTAGTTTAGGGCTGATCTAGGGTTTGCTGCTGCTAATGCAAATCAGATTTTTGTACTATTTCTCTCTGCTGAATTATTGAAGATAAAAGAAGATTTGATCAAAGGTTTCCCAGGGTTTGTCCCTGGCTAGCCGCCACATCTTGTGTCTCTTGTCTTGGCTTGTTTTTCTGTTGATCGTTTAATGTTCTATCCGCACTTTACTTAATGTACATGTGATTGCTAATTTGTGGATAATAATAAGAAAAAGAAGTAAACTGCTCTAAGCATAGAACGTACCATAACTTAACACCTACGCTGCCCTACCTAAGGGTGGTATGAAGATGCCCTAACTGCAGCAAGAGAAGATCAAGAAGAGGACAATTTGCTGGGTTGATTTGCAGAATACCCTAGGATTGTTTGAGGGCTATCAAGACAAGTCCAAGTTGCTGTTCAAGGGTCGAGTTGGTGGGTATTGAAGGCAAAAAAGCTAGAGGGACAAAATGCTGAAGAAGAAGGTGTGTTTGGGCATGTGTAGAGACTCTCTCATGACAGTGCTAGGCCGCAGGCCTTAGCTCATAGAAAGAGCTACGTAGAGGGCTGTTAAGGTGGACTAGCCCCTCAGAAGGCAGCTTGGACAAAGAGGCAGCTTCACTAGGAATGCTGCAAACCTTTGAGGGTTGGTTTGTGGACTATCATAAGGGTTTAGGGCTGCAGCACGTGCCCTAACCAAGGCTATCACAAACGCAGAAGCAAACATCAGTTCAACCAATGTTGAAAATATCGATATCGGCAAAATATTGGTGAGGGTGCAGAAAACATCTTATCGGCAATATCAACGAAAATATTGGCAAATATCGACAAGCATAAAATATGCATAATATATTCATTTTTTTTTCAGATTTTTAAACTTATAAAGCAATAACAACATGAAATAAACACATTGGCACATAATTATGAAGAAAGCATTGATATATATGATGTCAAATAGAAATGATACATCAAAGGCGATACCAAATCCTGTTGATCCTTGATAATGGTCCATTCAAGGACTCAAATGTGGAGAACCAATACAAAATAACATCACATATATAAAAGTATCTCATCATCATGAGTTATATGTAGCAAAACAAATAAAACTAGCAACTATCTATCTGAAATCACTGCCCTCTCCCCCTTTTATGGGAAAACATGATGGGTTGTTTGCCAGGCCTGCCCCTAGTAGTAGAAGGCCCTGGCCCTGCCTCTGCACCTAATGTCAAATAATGAGTGCTAGGTATGGAGCTGTGCTCTCCTATATCTATAGCAGATGGTGTTGATGCTGATGCTCCCACAGTGTCCTCCTCCTCCTCCTCCTCCGAGTGCTACTGCTCCTCTTCCTCCTCCTCTGAGTGCTATTGCTCCTCCTCCTCCTCCTCCTCTTGTTGCCCTTGTTCTAATGGATCATCTGGCTCTAATCATGAAGGTGACTCTTCCAAGATGGGCTCCTCAGAGTCCACTCTCCATTGAGACAATGCATCAATATTGTCTAAGGAAATGGCATCTAGATCCATTGGTGCTTCTATTTGCCTCACTCGAAGTCGGATGTTGTAATGCACATACACTAAATCATTGAGGCATGCGAACTCCAACCTATAAGAGTGTCAAAAAAACTAATGAGTCTTGACTCTTAACTCTTGACACTTAAAGGTCATAAATTAAAAATTACAATAAGTGTAATTGCTCAACTGAAGGCTGGAGCTCAGAGTTATACTTGTTGCGCTTTTTTGCATGTATTTTCTCAAATACACTCCAATTGTGCCCACACCCTGAAGAGATACATGTATGACTCAAGATTCTTTTGGCCAATTTCTGCAAATTTGGTGCCCTTGCACCATAGCTTTGCCACCAAATATCTATAACAAAATAAAGAAATAAAAAATTCAAAAACTTAAAACATAATTAAACTTTCAAATAAAGTTACATAATTGAATTTTAAAAAAATAGAATTATAAGTAAGGAAATTCTAAATTGAATATTCTAATTTCTAATGAGTGATGACATGTCACTTACATGGCATGAAGAGGGTCCTTTCCCTAATAGCATCATCAAAGCCAAATAGGCCAACACAATCCCGAAAAACTTTATCTCGCAATTGATTTTGCTACGAAGCTCAGGATCAAGTACCATCCTATGAATATAGGAATGGAGCCCTTCCATCACCTCGCCATCAAAATCAAAGCCGCATTTGTATGAAAATGCGGGGTTCAGGAAGAGTGTTGCTGCATGAATGGGTCGATGAAGCATCCCTATCCACCAACTATCAATCACATCCCATAACATCATATGCCTATCAAGGCTAGCAGAACCCTTGTCTACATAATAAGAACGAATGGCCTCCTTGGCCCTATCCATGCCCTCATACAAATAAGCCCTTGTAGGCTTCTCCCCATGTACCAATCTGAGAACCTTTACTATAAGTTCACTAACTGAGCATGCCTCTTCTACTCCACACCAAAACGTCTCAGAGTACACCATTTTTGCAATGGCTTTGCCGTCTTGTCTCTTGTTGTATTTGCAATTACGCTAGTCATCAGACACAAACATTTGCTTCAACTCGAACTGACATCGAAGCAAAGACTGAAGAGTAATAAAGTTTGTGGCAAAATGTGTGATCGCAGGACGCCGCAACTCCTTGTTTCTAGTGAACTTCCTCATGAGGCTAAGAATAAAAGCATGGCTATAAATAAACTTGGGGATGCTCCTAGCCAAATCAATCGCCTCCTTGATGAAGGAGAGCTTCCCCATATCTTCAAGCAAAAAATCGAGACAATGTGCTGCACACGAGTCCAGAACAATGTGCGATGCCTCTCCATGAGCATCTTGCCAGCAGACACATAATTAGCTGCATTGTCTGTTATGACTTGCACCACATTCTGCACACCAATCTCTCAAATGAACCCATCTAACAACTCACATATCGTTGCTGCATCTTTGATATGTTCTGATGCATCCATCGATTTAATAAACATGGTACCTTTAGGACAATGTACCAAGAAATTTAGAAGGGTCCTACCCTTCCTATCTGTCCAACCATCAGACATCACTGTGCATCCAGTAACTTCCCATGTTTTTTTCAACTCCGCCAATCTAGAGTTGATGTCTTGCTTTTCTGCTTGAAGAATTGGCCCCCGCAACTCCTCATATGTAGCACTTTTGTACTCTGGGCCCACAACAGCAATAGCATCACACATTGGCTGTCAAAATGGATTGGTTTTGGTGATGCTGAGAGGTAAGTCACTTCAGAAAAGACACCTCCCCATGACTCTATCTGCTTCTTGCTTCTCCTCTTTTTTAGCAAGTGATTTTATGCTAGGTTCTAATCCATGTCCTATTCGTGGAACAAAAAATGATGACCTTGCACTAGCAGTAGCAGGTGATGTTGTGGAGCCCCTCGCACTACCTTCAGCATCAAAATCAGGAGAAGATATCTTGAAAGATCTACCTGCACATTCAGCCTTGTTTCTTTCTGTCTTTTTCATCGATTGCCTCAAGAGCTTTTTGTATAAGCTCCGGACTAGAAATTGTACAAATCCCAACATCATGTCCAGTGAGTCTAGCCAGATGGTATTTCAATCGTGTAACCCCTCTTGTCATCCTAGTCCCACACAATTTGCATGTAAGATATGCCCGATTTGTCCCATGATCAGGCTCCCCATACTCCCAAAATGGGTCCAAGGCTTTTAGCATATTTGAATTTTGTAGTGAGCTAACTCAAACCTAGGGCACAAAAAAAAAAATTTGGAATTAATAAGTAATAACGACCTCATTTTACAAAATATTTTTTTTGCTACATTATTTGCATTGTGAATTCAATGAAAAACCATAAGTGACAATAAGAGGGTGCATTTGAAAGCTAAAAAACAAATGGAGTTTGCTCTCCAAATATGGAGAAAACCCTTGCATTTGCTCATGGGCATGAAAATCATAGCAAATGGAAAAAAAAACAAGCAAAATGTTTGTAGGCAAATAGGCAAGCAAGAATAATCTTAAAACTATAAAAAAATTCATTAACATAGGGGTTTATTTGAACATACCTTTTAATGGAAGAAATGAAATTGTCTCACTGTTCTTCAATCTTATATCAACAAAATCTTTGTTGTTGGTGGCAATAATGGCTATTCAACACTCAAATCCTCTTTGGCAGCAAGCACGTAACTCTCCCCTTCCTTCTTCAACAATCAGGAATGAAAATGAATGAAAAAAAAACAAAATTGGTCTTTCCTAGCCGAGGCGGTAATTTTTTGTTGTTGCTAGGTGATATTTTCAATTGTAGCGCGATATTTTCCCGAGATATCATCGATATTTCGGAAATATCGCGATATTTTTGGGGAGACAAAATATCGCGATATTTCCTCGGTGATATCTCGTCTCCCCGAAAATATCGCGATATTTCCAAATATCGGCGATATTGTCTTCATTGAGTTCAACAGTGTTTTGCAGGGGTGTTGGATCCTAGTTAAGGATCAATACTACAGTTGGTTGCTATCCTGAAAGGTCACTTAGCTGCTGTTGCTGTAGGTGACAGCAGGGCCATGTTTGGGTATGATATGCTGGACATATTATGGGACAAAAGCAGTATGTACAGCAGCATGTATAAGTACAACCGTTGCAGTGGAAGCAGTATGTACAACAACATGTATAGGTACAACTGTTGCATAGTGGAGGCAGTATGTACAACATGTATAGGTACAACTGTAATGATTGCAGCATAGTGGAGGCAGTATGTACAACATGTATGGGTACCACTGTGAGTGGTGTAGCATAGTGCACCGTGATGGGTACAACCATGACTGGTTGCATTTCCGTGACAAGAGCAGCTCAATGAATGGGTGCAACATGATGACGAGATGCATCATGATGGAGAA
Source organism: Pinus taeda (assembly GCA_000404065.3). Lineage (NCBI taxonomy): Eukaryota > Viridiplantae > Streptophyta > Pinopsida > Pinales > Pinaceae > Pinus > Pinus taeda. Next base: position 18,626 of record APFE031416277.1, on the reverse strand, counting down.
TCAATTGAAGCAGCTTGTCTTCGATCAATCTCATGTATCATCTTCTTAGAGATGATCTATGCTCTTATCTAGATAAGTCAAAATGTTGACTTCTGTTGTAAATGTACTCTCTCTCTCTCTCTCTGCTGAACTATTGAAGAACATATAAGAAGAATTGATCAAGGGTTTCCCCACATTGGGGTTTGTCCCTGGTTAGTGCCACATCTTGTGTCCTCTTGTCTTGGCTTGTATTTTGCAATTTATGTTTATGTTCTATCTACAGTGTCCTTTAATGCTGATGTGATTGCTTATCTAGAAAAGATATTTAGCTAACTATGGAAATTGAAATAAATTGGTCTAAGCATATAGAACATACCTAAACTTAACATGGTATCACAGGTGAGGTGAAGACAATGCCCAAGCAAGAGTGAAAGAGCAATCACTGAAGACAGTTAGGAAAGGACAAAATGATCAATGGGTTCCTCATCCCTCTTCAAATTCACTGAGGGTGAAATCGAAGTAGAGAATATTATCAGAATGGCGCAACAGAATATGGCCTACCTAAAGATCACTTCATTGGAAAGACTGAATCTCAGGGTGAAAGGAAAGGCATATAACTAGTCCAGCCATTATGTGAAGGAGTGTCCGAATGGTAGGGACACATCACTTGATGATGATAACAATCATTCCAGGGACATCTTCAATGGTCAGAGGAATGACAGGTAATGCAGGTCATCAAGGAAACGACCGACTCTTCAGAGAAAGCAAGGAACCCCAAGTATGAAGAATCAAATGTTGTTTCTGATAAGATAAAGAAGTGTATCTTGTATTGGCCCTCTCCTTCAGATTCTTTGGGAATCTGGCTTATCGATTATAGTGCTTCAAGGTACTTCATCAGATAGAAGGGTGCTCTCTCTAATTTGGTAGAGATGGAAAGAATTGTGGGATTATACTTGGAGCCGATGCCACTTATCCCGGAAAGGGTGTAGGGAATGTTACCCCTTAATCGAATGAGGGTAACTCGATTCATTTACAAAATCTCTTTTATGTACCTGATCACAAGAAGAACCTGGTGTGTCCATTTCGGCAATGGAAGTCAAAGGTTATAGGGTGGCATTCATCGATGGAAAGGTACATGTTTGGAAATGAAATTTTCAAAGATGCTTTTACTCATGGGTTCAGGGTTGGCAATTTGTGTCAAGTTGCAAGATGGTCCATTAGGGATCATGACATATCTCATCTATAACACCTGAGATCTACTTTATGTGGCCCTAACTGATGTGAGTCAGATGGTGACTCGGATACCTGAATTCAAGAAGAGCATGAAGGTACATGTCTGAGATGTACCGAATGAAAATCTTACAAGGGGACCATTCCCCTCATGTAGCAGGTCCACAGGTTTGGAACAATCTGATTGGGAATCTCATATATACGGGTGGAAGAAAGCCCTCTATGGCTTGAACTAAAACACCCCAGGCCTAATATGAGAGGATTGATAGCTGTCTGATGAAGTTGAGATTCACTAAACGTGAAGCCGATCCAAACCATTGTTTGAAGGTTGTGGATGATAGACCTCTCATACGGCACCTTCTGAAAGATGACCTATTTCTGACAGGTGCAGACCCTCTCACTTGCAGAAGTAAGAGGGAGTTGGATTCCAGATATGGAATGGTAAACTGCAAGCCTGTGACTACCTCGAGGATCTTAACTTTCAGAAGTTATATGGTGGTGATGCCGGACCAGGTTTGGGAAATGCCTCTGAGTTTCATAAACTCATTTGCATTGATGTTCTTGGTGAACTTTCGTCCATATATATGCTTTGCAGTTAGTCTAGTGAAGCTCATATTTGGTTGAGCCTCACTAGATTGGTGCCAAGAATCTTCTGAGATATCTTCCGGGCACAATCTCTCATGGATTAAGATACACTGCGGGAAATATAAAGCTGCATGATTATTCGAATGCTGACTAGGTAGGTAGTGTGGAGGATCGCTAGACCACTTCTCAGTGTTGGTTCTCTTTGGATTCTGCTTCGATATTGTTGACCACTACGTGTCAACTACCCATAGAAGTACACCCCCTTTTCTTCGCAAAAGGGATAGCGCTTGATTAACGTGTCCGTGCCATTCGACAATCATCGTCGACCCGATCTTGTTATGTTGTAAACCTAGTCTGCATGTGTGAATTATAAATAATCTTAGCATTGCTGAGTTATATATGTAAATTGCCTAGGTGGACCTAATTTTCTAGTGATAATCTACGTTCCGGAAGGTTTTTGGTCTCACCAATCCCTGATCGGCAGAGTTTTCCTTCAGCCTAACCCCAAAGCCGGAATGAATTTTGTCATTAGAATCTTAGAGGAATCCTAGTGTGTTAATCCGCTAGATTATATTTGGTCGCAGAATTGGGTGGTTTATGAGGGTCTATGTCAAATGGATTTTCCCCCTTGAGATGTAAAATTGTAAAAGCCATGATGTAAAGTGTCTTTAGGGTTAGGAAATGTTTTAACCCCCTCATAGGTCCTAAGTCCCAAGTCCTAGGTCCTAGGTGATTTTTCCAAAGGCTAAGTTCGAGGATCCATTTAAAATTAAAAATTAATAAATAAATAAATAAATTAAAAAAAAAAATAAAAAATAAAAAATAAATAATTAAAAAAAAAATTAAAATTTAAAATTTAAAATATAAAAAAAAAAAAATAAAATAATAAAAAAATTAAATAAAAAATTTTAAAAATAATAAAATAATAATAAGTCAAATTTTTGAGTAAACAAATGCAGAGTTTCAATTTCTTAATATATTAAAAATTCAATGGATGAGATTAAAAGATATCTTGATCCTCATCGACGGTCGAGATTAGTTTGACATGGATCACTCGAACTAGCCGTTGGGAATTTTTTCTTTAAATAGGGTGCTAGGGGTCATTTGAGATTAGATTTGATCTGAGAGTCTGGTGCTAAAGAAAGCTCTCTTGTAGTCATTTTTTGTGCAATAAAGAAAGACTTTGGGGTTAAAAATCTTGCTGGTGTTACTTTTCTGGAAATGTTGTAAGATCTTTTATTCTTTCTGCATAATTTTATTTTCAGCTATTGATCTTAGCTTGATGAAGATTGATTCAGGCATATGTATCTTGTCTAATCTCTAGGGTTTGAATGATAGTTTAGATTCTGAAATATAATGGCAGATATCTCCATTTGATCTGGATTTCACTATCGTTTTTCCCTCTATGTTAATAATTGATTGTAAGTTGTGCAGGAAATCTTTTTTTTTAGATTACCGGGCGTTAGGGGAAGTTCTCGGCTGAACCGGCCAACTCCCGGATTGTGTTTTTTTGAAAGAGCCTAGCCAGTGCTTGATCCTGGACTTATCATTTGAAATTTTTTATGAATGCATGCAGGCTTTTCTGAAGTGTCTCACTTTAAAATTAAATTCTGATAATATTACTGTGATTATTGACAAATCTGGCTACTTAAGAGTCGAAAATCTGTAAATGATGTAATTATTTAGCTGATTCAGAGTTTAAGTTTTGTTTTCTGCACATATTATTTCTGGGTTTTCTGTTTTTGCCATTGCATGTTGCAGGTATAGGCTTTGAGAATTTTTCAGGGTTTCCACTAGGCAATCTGAAGCTGATTGATTTAAATTTTTTTACAATTTCTGAAGAAATTCAAGGGATTTCTGCTGTTGCCTGGAGGGTTTCTTTTTTGCAGAAGGATTTTTGAAATGTTGTTTCAGGTGTGCACTGTTCAAGCTACAACATTGGCCATTCACCCTTCAGTTCTCCTACGCTAGCCATCCTTCCACGCTGATCCAAGCTCATTCCAGCAGCGGTTGCGTCCTCACCTCTCCCTGATACGCATGATCAATCTCCCTCTTCAAATCCGCTGCCTTCACTACAAGCTCACGTTATGTCCTTCATTCATGCTCTCATGCTGCACGCAACCCATTTCCCTCATCCATTTGCAATGTTTCCTGCACAATAAAACTCAAGAAATATTACCTTGCATACCCTTCACATCTCCGCGGTTTTTTCTGTGCCCACGTAGCCCCCTCATATCTGAGCCACCCAGATTTTTTTTTTTTTTTTTTTTTGTTAATAAATTTTTATTTATTACGCGTTGTTTCATAGCTGCTGTGCCTTTTCCCTGCGTGAAGCCCTCTACTCTCTGCTACAATCTGTCAAACGCAGTCACCGTCACTTTCCTTTGTAGCTGCCTCGTGCCTCTTCAACCCACCTGCGTATATTTCCTCACCTGTGTGCTACATTTCTGCTGCAAAACTATCATTCCTTCAATGCTTCCATCCATTTCTCGGCAGTCGTTTCCTTTGCCCGCCGTCCAGCTCTCGTCCAAACCTGCAAAATACAATAAAAATTCGAAATATTTCGATTTGCATTTTTTTTTATTGCCAAACGTTTGATACGTTTTGGGTTTTAAGGATTAGATGTTTCAAATTTTTTTTTTTTTTTTAATATGTATATATTTCATTTACGTTAGCTCTTTAAGGTGTTTACCTTAGGTTTTAGGCTTAAATTTAGATTTTTGGTTTTATCGTAAAGTTTAGATTTTTATTTTGATTTTCATATAGATTTTTATTTTATTTATTTAGATTTTAGATTTTATAAATTTTCACTTTTTTTATATTTATGATCAGGTGTTGGTTGTTAAATTTCATTTTGTTATATAGTTTTAGACTTAGACTTTTATTTATTCACTTTTGGTTTTATTTAGCTTAGGTTCTAGTTTTAGCTCTGGACATATTTAAAATTTAGTTTTGTTTTGTGGTTTCAACTTTATAAATCAAAAATCATAAAATTAAAAAATTAAAAAAGCCAGAAAAACTTTTCTTTTTCTAGAATTTAGATTTTCCCTTCTTTATATTTATATAATAAAGTGTTAGTTTTAGATTTAGATTTAAATTTTGTTTAGATTTCAATCTTGGTTTATTTTAAACTTGAGATTTTATTAAAAAAAAAAAAAAAAAAAAATTTGAAAAAGCTTAATAAAAATTTAGAATTTCATTTTGGGCGACTTTTGCAGTGTTTATGTCCCATTTCTCTATAGCTAAATGCACTTAAATGTTTAGTTAAAGTTAGCTATGTGAGAGTGGTAACTGGTCAACATTTAAATTTTATAATCATTTAAAGCATTTAATTTTTCTTGAAAGTTTAATTGCTGGATCATTATTAAGGCATTGTGCATTTGTTGAAAACCTTACATCGCTTGAGTTATTTGATGATAAATGATTGTTCTACATGGTTTATATTTTTGCAATATTCAATAAATAATCATTTGATCATTAGCTCCGTAAGGCACTGACCTATTAACTTAATAAAATCAATTAAGTGCTTGTTTCCCTTCATGTCTAACAGCCCAACTGGCTCTCAGTTGGTCATCCATTTTCCCATAGGGTCTAACCCCTTTAGCCGCGGGAGACAGGTTTAAACGGAGAGATCGGGGATCAGAGTGACAACCCCCAGTCTGAGCGTTGTCGTGACAATCTATGCGACAACATTTTTTGGCGCCGTTGCCGGGGATAGAGTTTTTTTTGTCCTTGGTTTATTCAACATTCATCATTATTTCTTCTATCTTATTTTTCATTTGAGCTGGCAGAGTCAAAATTTTTTGGCATCATCTCATCTTTTACGCCATTCATTAGCCTGTCAAACGGCCAACATTCTTTGGCGTCTTTTGATCTTTTCATCACCTTATCTTTCATCATATCAACAACTACTCTTCGGTTCATTTCTTGTTTTGGTGGTGACTCCATTTCTTTTATTTTTCCCAAACAAGAAGTCTCCCTCATATCAGTTTGTTTGTTGCTTTTTGGATCCTAGAATTAGATTCATTGTTCAAGTGGCAACTCCACTTCTTTCATCTATTGATTTTCTTGAGCAGAGATCTCGTTCTATCATCCATTTGGTCCCTAGTTATTCATCATGGATTATTCATTTAAACCATGTCATTTTACTGATAATCTCCATGATTTTCCGAAAAAGGCCATTTCTAAATTATTTTTGTTCTCAGATGGTGATTCGGTGGCTGTTAGACAACATTTAAACAAGTTTGCTTGTGTAATGATCATATATTGTAGACTTCCTCAATGTAATCATGAAGATGTCAAGATGCGTCTATTTGTCCATTTTTTAAAGGGTGATGCTTTGAACTGGTTTAATAATTGTCCTGAAGATTCTTTCACTTCTTTATAAGACATTGTCGATGCTTTTAAAGATAGATATGGTGATCTAGATAGCTCGCCTTGTGCCCCTAAAATTGTGCAATAGAATGAAAGTAATCTTGTAAAAGGTCCAGCTGTCGATGAAAGATTCCAAGACAATTCTTCATATCAAAGTGTGCTATCCACCTTTACCATTGCAGATCAAATCTATGATAGTGGAAAAGCAGGGACAAATTGTAAAAACATTGTTGACAATGAAAAGGAAGATCAGAAGCAAATTATACAAGAACTAATGCGGCTGGTAAAAAATATGGAGACCAATCAAACTAATTACGCTAATGATGTGAGAACTTTATGCACCCACCTGGAAAAACGTAATAAGGAGATGGGGATTATGCAAAATCAGCATGCTAAGGAAATTGAGGCCACGAAAATTAATCATGACACAGAAATTAGTTTTATGCAAAGCAAGTTATCAAGCTTAGAGGAAAATATGACGAACATGCAAGCAAATCATAAGAAAGAGATAAACTCTATGCAACATTGCTTGACGACCATAAAGGAAAAAGACGATAAAGTAATAAAAGATATGGAAGCTAATCAGATATGTCTTCAGAATAAGTTACTGACCATGGAAGGAGACCATGCCAGGGAAATCAGTGCTATAAAGGTTGAGCACTCTAGTCAGATGAATGCTATTAAAATACAATTTCAGAAATTTCAACAGCAATCGGAAGATGAAAGAAATTGAGGAATGTCAATAGATCAGGAGCCTCCTTATCTGTTACAGCAAGCTCTCTCTTGTTATGAGGTTCTTTGTTCCATTGAAAATGACCTCGATAAAAGAAAAATTAATAATCAGATTCATCCACCAGTCATAGAAGATCAAGTTATAACTCATGGCACCTGTCAGATTGATCCATCATCCTTTACAGGGCAGATACAGAACGAAGAAAGACATGTCACGCATATCTTACATACTTCATCTGAGAGCTTTGAAGCAGAAAGTTCCACGTCATCAATGATACAGCCTGCCAGGAAGAAAAAACGCAAAAGAAAGAGAACGAGAAGAAGATTTGATGCATCAGACGGCCGCGAGCAGCTTGATTTTCGGATAGGAAAAAGTCCTTCCATATGCAGAATTGGACATGGTACATCCGACAAGCAGCCGACAGATTTGCCTGAAAGCAGGCAAATGCTCAGTATACACTATATTGAACACCTTTGATGGCATGGGGCATCCTCTGTATTTGTAACCTTACTCGTTTTTTAAGCATATTCATTTCTGTTTTAGGATTAGATTTGCTTTTCTAGATAGTTAATAAATGAAGAGCTTATATCTTTCATGTGCTTAATGTTATATGATGATTTTTTGGACGGACACTACTTATATTTTGTTGTGTGTTGCATGGATACAGATTCTGGATTCTCACATTCCTACAGTGCAGCAAGGTGTCCCCAAGTGGAGCCAGATGTTGACCACTATGTGTCAACTACCCATAGCAGTACACCCCTTTTTCTTTGCAAAAGGGATAGCGCTTGATCAACGTGTCCATGCCATTCGACAGTCATCGTCGACCCGATATTGTTATGTTGTAAACCCAGTCTGCATGTGTGAATTGTAAATAATCTTAGCAGTGTTGAGTCATATATGTAAATTGCCTAGGTGGACCTAATTTTCTAGTGATAATCTACGTTCCGGAAGGTTTTTTGTCTCACCGATCCCTGATCGGCAGAGTTTTCCTTCAGCCTAACCCCAAAGCCGGAATGAATTTTGGCATTAGAATCTTAGAGGAATCCTAGTGTATTAATTTGCTAGATTATATTTGGTCGCAGAACTGGGTGGTTCATGAGGGTCTATGTCAAATGGGTTTTCCCCCTTGAGATGTAAAATTGTAAAAGTCATGATGTAAAGTGTCTTGAGGGTTAGGAAATGTTTTAATCCCCTCATAAGTGCTAAGTCCTAAGTCCTAGGTGATTTTTCCAAAGGCTAAGTTCGAGGATCCATTTAAAATTAAAAATTAAAAAACAAATAAATAAAGTTAAAAATAAAAATAAAAAATAAAAGATATAAATAATTAAAAAACTAAAAATAATTTAAATTAAAAAATAAAAATAAAAAAAATAAAAAAATAAAAATAAAAAAATAAAATTAATAAAATTAAAAATAAAATAAAATAATAATAAGTCATTTTTGAGTAAACAAATGCAGAATTTCAATTTTTTAATATATTAAAAATTCGACAGATGGGATTAAAAGATATCTTGATCCTCATCGACAGTCGAGATTACTTTGACATGGATCACTCGAACTAGCCGTTGGGAATTTTTCCTTTAAATAGGGTGCTAGGGGTCATTTGAGATCAGATTTGATCTGAGAGTCTGGTGCTAAAGAAAGCTCTCTTGTAGTCATTTTTTGTGCAATAAAGAAAGACTTTGGGGTTAAAAATTTTGCTGGTGTTGCTCTTCTAGAAATGCTGTAAGATCTTTTATTCTTTTTGCATAATTTTATTTTCAGCTATTGATTTTAGCTTAATGAAGATTGATTTAGGAATAGGTATCTTGTCTGATCTCTAGGGTTTGAATGATAGTTTAGATTATGAAATATAATGGCAGGTATCTCCATTTGATCTGGATTTCACTATCGTTTTTCCCTCTATGTTAATGGTTGATTGTAAGTTGTGCAGGAAATCCTTTTTTTTAGATTACCGGGTGTTAGGGGAAGTTCTCGGTTGAACCAACCAACTCCCGGATTGTGTTTTTTTTAAAGAGCTCAGCCAGTTCTTGAACCCGGGCTTATCATTTGAAATTTTTTATGAATGCATGCAGGCTTTTCTAAAGTGTCGCATCAACGTGTCCGTGCCATTCGACAGTCATTGTCGACCCGATCTTGTTATGTTGTAAACCCAGTGTGCATGTGTGAATTGTAAATAATCTTAGCAGTGCTGAGTCAAATATGTAAATTGCCTAGGTGGACCTAATTTTCTAGTGATAATCTACGTTCCGAAAGGTTTTTTGTCTCACCGATTCCTGATCGGCAAAGTTTTCCTTCAGCCTAACCCCAAAGCTAGAATGAATTTTGTCATTAGAATCTTAGAGGAATCCTAGTGTGTTAATTTGCTAGATTATATTTGGTCGCAGAACTGGGTGGTTTATGAGGGTCTATGTCAAATGGGTTTTCCCCCTTGAGATGTAAAATTGTAAAAGTCATGATGTAAAGTGTCTTGAGGGTTAGAAATGTTTTAATCCCCTCATAGGTCCTAAGTCCTAAGTCCTAGGTCCTAAGTGATTTTTCCAAAGGCTAAGTTCGAGGATCCATTTAAAATTAAAAAATAAATAAATAAATTTAAAAAAAAATCAAAAATAAAGATATAAATTAATTAAAAAATTAAAAAATTAAAAATAATTTAAAATTAAAAAAATTAAAAATATAAAAAAAATTAAAAATATAAAAATAATAATAAAATAAAATAAAAATTTTAAAAATAATAAAATACTAATAAGTCAAATTTTTAGTAAACAAATGTAGAATTTCAATTTTTTAATATATTAAAAATTCGACGGATGAGATTAAAAGATATCTTGATTCTCATCGACGGTCGAGATTAGTTTGACATGGATCACTCGAATTAGTCGTTGGGAATTTTTCCTTTAAAAAGGGTGCTAGGGGTCATTTGAGATCAGATTTGATCTGAGAGTCTGGTGCTAAAGAAAGCTCTCTTGTAGTCATTTTTTGTGCAATAAAGAAAGACTTTGGGGTTAAAAATCTTATTGATGTTGCTCTTCTAGAAATGCTGTAAGATCTTTTATTCTTTCTGCATAATTTTATTTTCAGCTATTGATTTTAGCTTAATGAAGATTGATTTAGGCACAGGTATCTTGTCTGATCTCTAGGGTTTGAATGATAGTTTAGATTCTGAAATATAATGGTAGGTATCTCCATTTGATCTGGATTTCACTATTGTTTTTCCCTCTATGTTAATGGTTGATTGTAAGTTGTGCAGGAAATCCTTTTTTTTAGATTACCGGGTGTTAGGGGAAGTTCTCGGCTGAACCAACCAACTCCCGGATTGTGCTTTTTTGAAAGAGCCCAGCGAGTTCTTGATCCCGGGCTTATCATTTGAAATTTTTTATGAATGCATGCAGGCTTTTTTGAAGTGTCTCATCAACGTGTCCGTGCCATTCGACAGTCATCGTCGACCCGATCTTGTTATGTTGTAAACCCATTTTGCATGTGTGAATTGTAAATAATCTTAGCAGTGCTGAGTCAAATATGTAAATTGCCTAGGTGGACCTAATTTTCTAGTGATAATCTACGTTCCGGAAGGTTTTTTGTCTCACCGATCCCTAATCGGCAGAGTTTTCCTTTAGCCTAACCCCAAAGCCGGAATGAATTTTGTTATTAGAATCCTAGAGGAATCCTAGTGTGTTAATTTGCTAGATTATATTTGGTCGCAGAACTGGGTGGTTTATGAGGGTCTATGTCAAATGGGTTTCCCCCCTTGAGATGTAAAATTGTAAAAGTCATGATGTAAAGTGTCTTGAGGGTTAGGAAATGTTTTAATCCTCTCATAGATCCTAAGTCCTAAGTCCTAGGTCCTAGGTGATTTTTCCAAAGGCTAAGTTCGAGGATCCATTTAAAATTAAAAATTAAAAATAAATAAATAAATTAAAAATAAAATCAAAAATTAAATATATAAATAATTTAAAGCTAAAAAATTAAAATAATTAAAAATAAAAAAAAATTAAAATATAAAAAAAAAATAATAAATAAAAATAATAATAAAATAAAAAAAATAATTTTTAAAATAATAAAATAATAATAAGTCAAATTTTTTAGTAAACAAATGCAGAATTTCAATTTTTTAATATATTAAAAATTCGACGGATGAGATTAAAAGATATCTTGATCCTCACCAATGATCGAGATTAGTTTGACATGGATCACTCGAATTAGCCGTTGGGGATTTTTCCTTTAAATAGGGTGTTAGGGGTCATTTGAGATCAGATTTGATCTGAGAGTCTGGTGCTAAAGAAAGCTCTCTTGTAGTCATTTTTTGTGCAATAAAGAAAGACTTTGGGGTTAAAAATCTTGCTGGTGTTGCTCTTCTGGAAATGTTGTAAGATCTTTTATTCTTTCTGCATAATTTTATTTTCAACTATTGATTTTAGCTTGATGAAGATTGATTCAGGCACAGGTATCTTGTCTGATCTCTAGGGTTTGAATGATAGTTTAGATTCTGAAATATAATGGTAGGTATCTCCATTTGATCTGGATTTCACTATTGTTTTTCCCTCTATGTTAATGGTTGATTGTAAGTTGTGCAGGAAATCCTTTTTTTTAGATTACCGGGTGTTAGGGGAAGTTCTCGGCTGAACCAACCAACTCCCGAATTGTGTTTTTTTGAAAGAGCCCAGCCAGTTCTTGATCCCGGGCTTATCATTTGAAATTTTTTATGAATGCATGCAGGCTTTTCGAAAGTGTCTCACATTAAAATTAAATTATGATAACATTACTGTGATTATTGACAAATCTGGCTGCTTAAGAGTCGAAAATCTGTAAATGCTGTAATTATTTAGCTGATTTAGAGTTTAAGTTTTGTTTTCTGCACATATTATTTCTGGGTTTTCTGTTTTTGCCATTGCATGCTGCAGGTACAGGCTTTGAGAATTTTTCAGGGTTTCCACTAGGCAATTTGAAGTGGATTGATTTAAATTTTTTTACAATTTCTTAAGAAATTCAAGGGATTTTTGCTGCTGCCTGGAGGGTTTCTTTTTTGCAGAAGGATTTTTGAAATTTTGTTTCAGGTGTGCACTGTTCAAGCTGCAGCATTGGCCATTCACCCTTCAGTTCTCCTACACTGGCCATCGTTCCACGCTAATCCAAGCTCATTCCAGCAGTTGTTGCATCTTCACCTCTCCCTGATACGTATGATCAATCTCCCTCTTCAAATCCGCTGCCTTCACTACAAGCTCACGCTGTGTCCTTCATTCATCCTCTCACGCTGCACGCAACCCATTTCCCTCATCCATTTGCAATATTTCTTGCACAATAAAACTCAAGAAATATTACCTTGCATACCCTTCACATCTCCGCGGTTTTTCTGTGCCCACGTATCTCCCTCAAATCTGAGCCACCCACATTTAAGCCCTCTACTCTCTGCCACAATCTGTCAAACGCAGTCACCATCGCTTTCCTTTGTAGCTGCCTTGTGCCTCTTCAACCCACCTGCGTATATTTCCTCACCTGTGTGCTACATTTCTGCTGCAAACCTATCATTCCTTTAGCGCTTCCATCCATTTCTCGGCAGTCGTTTCCTTTGCCCGCCATCCAGCTCTCGTCCAAACTTGCAAAATACAATAAAATTTCGAAATATTTCGATTTGCATTTATTTTTATTGCTAAACGTTTGATACGTTTTGGGTTTTAAGGATTAGATGTTTCGATTTTTTTTTTTTTTTTTTTTTTTTTTTATTTATTAATGTATATATTTCATTTACGTTAGTTCTTTAAGGTGTTTAGCTTAGGTTTTAGGCTTAAATTTAGATTTTTGGTTTTATCGTAAAGTTTAGATTTTTATTTTGATTTTCATATAGATTTTTATTTTATTTATTTAGATTTTAGATTTTATAAATTTTCACTTTATTATATTTATGATCAGGTGTTGGTTGTTAAATTTCATTTTTGTATATAGTTTTAGACTTAGACTTTATTTATTCACTTTTGGTTTTACTTAGCTTAGGTTCTAGTTTTAGCTCTGGAACATATTTCAAATTTAGTTTGTGTTTTGTGGTTTCAACTTTATAAATCAAAAATCATAAAATTAAAAAATTAAAAAAGCCAGAAAAACTTTTCTTTTTCTAGAATTTAGATTTTCCCCTCTTTATGTATATATAATAAAATGTTAGTTTTAGATTTAGATTTAAATTTTGTTTAGATTTCAATCTTGTTTTATTTTAAACTTGAGATTTTATTATTATTTTTATTTTTTTTTTTTTTTGAAAAAGCTTAATAAAAAATTGAGAATTTCATTTTGGGCGACTTTTGCAGTGTTTATGTTCCATTTCTCTATAGCTAAATGCACTTAAATGTTTAGTTAAAGTTAGCTATGTGAGAGTGGTAACTGGTCAACATTTAAATTTTATAATCATTTAAAGCATTTAATTTTTCTTGAAAGTTTAATTGCTGGATCATTGTTAAGGCATTGTGCATTTGTTGAAAACCTTACATCGCTTGAGTTATTTGATGATAAATGATTGTTCTACATGGTTTATATTTATGCAATATTCAATAAATAATCATTTGATCATTAGCTCCTTAAGGCACTGGCCTATTAACTTAATAAAATCAATTAAGTGCTTGTTTCCCTTCGTGTCTCCCAGCCCAACTGGCTCTCAGTTGGTCATCCATTTTCCCATAGGGTCTACCCCCCTTAGCTGCGGGAGACACGCTTAAACGGAGAGATCAGGGATCAGAGTGACAGCCCCCGGTCTGAGCGTTGTCGTGACAATCTGTGCGACAACATTTTTTGGCGCCGTTGCCGGGAATAGAGTTTTTTCTGTCATTGGTTTATTCAACATTCATCATTATTTCTTCTTTCTTATTTTTCATTTGAGCTGACAGAGTCAAATTTTTTTGGCATCATCTCATCTTTTATGCCATTCATTAGCTTGTCAAACAGCCAACATTCTTTGGCGTCTTTTGATCTTTTCATCACCTTACCTTTCGTCATATCAGCGGCTACTCTTCGATTCATTTCTTGTTTGGGTGGTGACCCCATTTCTTTTATTTTTCTCAGATAAGAAGCCTCCCTCATATCAGCTTGTTTGTTGTTTTTTGGATCCTAGAATTAGATTCATTGTTCAAGTGGCGACTCCACTTCTTTCATCTATTGATTTTCTTGAGCAGAGATCTCGTTCTATCATCCATTTGGTCCCTAGTTATTTATCATGGATTATTCATTTAAACCATGTCATTTTACTGATAATCTCCATGATTTTCCGAAAGAGGCCATTTCTAAATTATTTTTGTTCTCAGGTGGTGATTCAGTCGCTGTTAGACATCATTTAAACAGGTTTACTTGTGTAATGATCATATATTGTAGACTTCCTCAATATAATCATGAAGATGTCAAGATGCATCATTTGTCCATTCTTTAAAGGGTGATGCTTTGAACTGGTTTAATAATTGTCTTGAAGATTCTTTCACTTCTTTACAAGACATTGTCGATGCTTTTAAAGATAGATATGGTGATCCAGATAGCTCGCCTTGTGCCCCTAAAATTGTGCAATAGAATGAAAGTAATCTTGTAAAAGGTCCAGCTATTGATGAAAGATTCCAAGACAATTCTTCATATCAGAATGTGCTATCCACCTGTACCATTGCAGATCAAATCTATGATAGTGGAAAAGCAGGGACAAGTTGTAAAAACAGTGTTGACAATGAAAAGGAAGATCAGAAGCAAATTATACAAGAACTAATGCAGCTGGTAAAAAATATGGAGATCAATCAAACTAATTACGCTAATGATGTGAGAAGTTTATGCACCCACCTAGAAAAACGTAATAAGGAGATGGAGATTATGCAAAATCAGCATGCTAAGGAAATTGAGGCCATGAAAACTAATCATGACATAGAAATTAGTTTGATACAAAGCAAGTTATCAGGTTTAGAGGAAAATATGACGAACATGCAAGCAAATCATAAAAAAGAGATAAACTCTATGCAGCGTTGTTTGACGACCATAAAGGAAAAAGACGATAAAGTAATAAAAGATATGGAAGCTAATCAGATATGTCTTTAGAATAAGTTACTGACCATGGAGGAAGACCATGCCAGGGAAATGAGTACTATAAAGGTTGAGCACTCTAGTCAGATGAATGCCATTAAAATACAATTTTAGAAATTTCAACAGCAATCGGAAGATGAAAGAAATCGAGGAATGTCAATAGATCAGGAGCCTCCTTATCTGTTACAGCAAACTCCCTCTTGTTATGAGGTTCTTTGTTCCATTGAAAATGACCTGGATAAAAGAAAAATTAATAATCAGATTCATCCACCAGTCATAGAAGATCAAGTTATAACTCATGGCACCTGTGAGATTGATCCATCATCCTTTACAGGGCAGATACAGAACGAAGAAAGACATGTCACGCATATCTTACATACTTCATCTGAGAGCTTTGAAGCAGAAAGTTCCACGTCATCAGTGATACAGCCTGCCAGGAAGAAAAAAAGCAAAAGAAAGAGAATGAGAAGAAGATTTGATGCATCAGATGGCCGCGAGCAGCTTGATTTTCGGATAGGAAAAAGTCCTACCATATGCAGAATTGGACATGGTACATCCGACAAGCAGCCGACAGATTTGCCTAAAAGCAGGCAAATGCTCAGTATACACTATATTGAACATATCTGATGCCATGGGGCATCCTATGTATTTCTAACCTTACTCCTTGTTTTTTCAGCATTTTCATTTCTATTTTAGGATTAGATTTTCTTTTCTAGATAGTTAATAAATGAAGAGCTTATATCTTTCATGTGCTTAATGTTATATGATGATTTTTTGGACGGACACTACTTCTATTTTGTTATGTGTTGCATGGATACAGATTCTGGATTCTCACATTCCTATAGTGCAGCAAAGTGTCCCGAAGTGGAGCCAGATGTTGTCCACTACGTGTCAACTACCTATAGCAGTACACCCCCTTTTCTTCGCAAAAGGGATAGCGCTTGATCAACGTGTCCGTGCCATTCGACAGTCATCGTCGACCTGATCTTGTTATGTTGTAAACCCAGTCTGCATGTGTGAATTGTAAATAATCTTAGCAACGCTGAGTCATAAATGTAAATTGCCTAGGTGGACCTAATTTTCTAGTGATAATCTATGTTCTGGAAGGTTTTTTGTTTCACTGATCCCTGATGGACAGAGTTTTCCTTCAGCCTAACCCCAAAGCCGGAATGAATTTTGTCATTAGAATCTTAGAGGAATCCTAGTGTGTTAATTTGCTAGATTATATTTGGTCGCAGAACTGGGTGGTTTATGAGGGTCTATGTCAAATGGTTTTTCCCCCTTGAGATGTAAAATTGTAAAAGTCATGATGTAAAGTGTCTTGAGAGTTAGGAAATGTTTTAATCCCCTCATAGGTCCTAAGCAATGTTACTTGGGAGCGGGAGCGGGAGCGACCATTTTCAGAAGCTCCCGGTTTGGGAGCGAATCCGGGAGCGATTTTTTAAAAAATATTTGTTTTTTTTTTTTATATTTTTTTAATTTTTGATACATATAGGTCAACAAAAACATGTAGAATGATGAATTAGACATAAAAAACATAAAAAAACATAGATTGATCATTGAACCATATCACATCAATCATCTAAAAATTATAATCGTCATCAACCATGTCCACAAGATAGTAATTTTACACATATTACAACTGCAACATATTGAGTCTCATGAATCATGATTCATCACATTCAATCTTAAAGTTTCAACTTCAAGTTTTTAAAATTGAAATTCAATAGCATTTATCATCATTGATCACCAAAGTTGTACACGTACTTGTAAGCTAAGTTTAACCATTACAAGAAGTAATATCTTAGATATTTTTAAGTCCTAAATTCTAACTGTTAACATGATATGAAATGTTATAAATTTATAAAATGAAACATGAATAATGAAATGAAATGAAACAACTTTAGTCTTTCACGAAGCAAATATCCAAAATTCACAATCATTACCAATAATTTAATTGCCAGCCACAAATTCAAACTTCATGAAGATTGATTCAGTTACAGGTATCTTGTCTGATCTTTAGAGTTTGAATGATAGTTTAGATTCTGAAATATAATGGCAAGTATCTCCATTTGATCTAGATTTCACTATCGTTTTTCCCTCTATGTTAATGGTTGATTGTAAGTTGTGTAGGAAATCCTTTTTTTTAGATTACCGGACGTTAGGGGAAGTTCTCGGCTAAACCAACCAACTCCCGGATTGTGTTTTTTTGAAAGAGCCCAGCCAGTTCTTGATCCCGGGCTTATCATTTGAAATCTTTTATGAATGCATGCGGGCTTTTCTAAAGTGTCTCACATTAAAATTAAATTCTGATAATATTACTGTGATTATTGACAAATCTGGCTGCTTAAGAGTCGAAAATCTGTAAATGTTGTAATTATTTAGCTGATTTAGAGTTTAAGTTTTGTTTTCTGCACATATTATTTCTGGGTTTTCTGTTTTTGCCATTGCATGCTGCAGGTACAGGCTTTGAGAATTTTTTAGGGTTTCCACCAGGCAATCTGAAGCGGATTGATTTAAATTTTTTTACAATTTCTGAAGAAATTCAAAGGATTTTTGCTGCTGCCTGGAGGGTTTCTTTTTTGCAGAAGGATTTTTGAAATTTTTTTCAGGTGTGCACTGTTCAAGCTGCAGCATTGGCCATTCACCCTTCAGTTCCCCTACGCTGGCCATCCTTCCACGCTGATCCAAGCTCATTCCAGCAGCTGTTGCGTCCTCACCTCTCCTTGATACGCACAATCAATCTCCCTCTTCAAATCCGTTGCCTTCACTACAAGCTCATGTTGTGTCCTTCATTCATCCTCTCACGCTGCACGCAACCCATTTCCCTCATCCATTTGCAATGTTTCCTACACAATAAAAATCAAGAAATATTACCTTGCATACCCTTCACATCTCCGCGGTTTTTTCTGTGCCCACGTAGCTCCCTCAAATCTGAGCCACCCACGTTTTTTTTTTTTTTTTTACACGTTGTTTCATAGTTGATGTGCCTTTTCCCTGCGTGAAGCCCTCTACTCTCTGCTACAATCTGTCAAACGCAGTCACCATCGCTTTCCTTTGTAGCTGCCTCGTGCCTCTTCAACCCACCTGCGTATATTTCCTCACCTGTGTGCTACATTTTTGCTGCAAACCTATCATTCCTTCAACGCTTCCATCCATTTCTCGGCAGTCGTTTCCTTTACCCGCCGTCCAGCTCTCGTCCAAACCTGCAAAATACAATAAAAATTTGAAATATTTCAATTTGCATTTTTTTTTTATTGCCAAACGTTTGATATGTTTTGGGTTTTAAGGATTAGATGTTTCGAATTTTTGTTTGTTTGTTTGTTTGTTTGTTTGTTTTATGTATATATTTCATTTACGTTAGTTCTTTAAGGTGTTTAGCTTAGGTTTTAGGCTTAAATTTAGATTTTTGGTTTTATCGTAAAGTTTAGATTTTTATTTTGATTTTCATATAGATTTTTATTTTATTTATTTAGATTTTAGATTTTATAAATTTTCACTTTTTTTATATTTATGATCAGGTGTTGGTTGTTAAATTTCATTTTGTTATATAGTTTTAGACTTAGACTTTTATTTATTCACTTTTGGTTTTATTTAGCTTAGGTTCTAGTTTTAGCTCTGGACATATTTAAAATTTAGTTTTGTTTTGTGGTTTCAACTTTATAAATCAAAAATCATAAAATTAAAA
>APFE031416273.1:0-12572 GCA_000404065.3 Pinus taeda | reverse complement strand
TTTCGTAGTAAATTTCGTAGTCACCGCCATTTTTAAAACACGTTCAAAATTGGCACCTAAAAAAAAAACATCATTCCACTATACACACTTTTCGTTTTTAGCACTGTTTTTGATGTTTTTTTGGGGTTTTTGGGCCAGAGTTCCCGTTTTGAGTTTATGGTTCCCATTTCAAAGTTTACATTGTTACTTCTTGATATAGTCTAGAAAACATATTGACTATATATCTTTAAGGGAGTTTCAGGATTGATACTAGTTGATCTTTCCCCGTTTCCAATTTGAATTTCTCAAGGTCACAAAGCCACTCTATAATAACTAATTTTTAATCCTTGTTATTTTTTTTTAGGCCATTATCATGGAATTCATCTAATTTTTTTTCTTTCAAAAGGATTTTAGGAGGACTTAACTTATATATAAAACTAAGGATTTTATGCCTCTAGGAGGAAACCATATTTTGGTTATGATCATAAATGGAATAGATTAGTGCATGAGCATCCATCAAAATCCAACTAATCGTTTTGTAATAAGGAAAAATGTTGGGTGTGGCCTCAATTTTATGCAGCTCAGTTTTCCCAATTGCTTCATAATCTAAAGAAGATTCATCATATAAATTTTTTTATTTTAAGCATTTTCTTTCTTCAAAGGAAGTAAAAAATTCTTCCCATGAATGCTTGCCTGCATCTTGAGTCCTATAAGTTGAATGTGAAAAGAGGGAAATATTTGAATTGGTATCTCTAAATCTCGAGCTTCTCCTCATTTTGTTTTCAGCTTGATTTCTTGAATTATATGTCTAGAGGTCTCGGTCATTCATTTTCTAACCATTTTGGAATAATCTGTAATAGACCTAAAAAATCAATAAGAAAATGAATTTAAAAAAAAAGGAATAATTTCAAATTATAAATCAAAATTAAAATCAATACTAATGAAGATAATGTAGAGTTAATAAAATTTCACATGTGCTTTTGTAGGAAATTAGGTGTTCTTCACATAAAAACCTTTAGGAATTTTGACATACAAAACTCAAATTTAAGTATTAAACAAGTTCTCGAAAGACACACTCGTGAACTTATAAAAGTTCAAGAGAAATAGATAAAAAATTCTAAGCGTACTAGCTCATTAATTTCGATTAGAACTTAGATGAAATCCAATCATTAAACCAGAAGTAAAACAAGGAAATACTCAAGTATTCATAAGTTAAACTTTTATTTGTATTTTAAAATTATGTTCAATATAGATATGTTTCTTTACCCAACATTTAGTCGTATTTCATTAAAAGGGAAAAAAAAAGTAATGAAAAAACACTTAAAAACCAAAAAGTGACTAGACTAGTCAAATGGTCAGAGAGGTCAGAGTTTAGAACAGTTAGGGTTCATGATAGTTAAGGGTCCGTGAAACATGAATACATCACTTAACAATATCGAAAACTATGAATAGTCAGTATTTGTGGAAAATTTTAATAATATTTTGACTTACGACCAACAACCCTCACTTATTTATTGTTATATTTAATTTTTAATTTTTAATTATGCAATGATATACATGTATTTTTTTAGACAATAATTTTCCGAAAATTAAACAAAAACTAGAAAAAATTAAGGGCACCTCTAACACTTTGGCATAAATTTATTCGCTTCAAATTTTCTAATTAAGAATGAATTCTTGTTTCTAAACTCCTATATATTTTTCCATGTTTTCTATGAAATTTCTTCCTTCAAATCTCTTTTTTAACTTGTGAGATATGCTCTACCTGAAATTCCACTTATTTCGATTACTCACACGACAAAATTTGACTCCTGACCTCAAAGATATGGCCCTGTGAATTTAAGCATCTCTCTCTCCTTACTCGACAGTTGTTACAAAGTTATATAAGTTAATTAAATTCTGAAACTAACTTTTTACCCCTTAACTCCATGCCCAACCCAAACTGATTAGGAAAAACTCATGTATTCTAGAACCTTATCGACATTCATTGGTTTGTTCCATGTCCGAAATGTGGGCCTATCGCCTTTCAATTTCCACATGGCACACTTATAACTACGCCATCATGAGTTTCATTATACGCTCACAACATCAAACACATTCATTAATGTGTGTGTGTATGTGTGTGTGTGTGTGTGTATATACACACACACACACACACACACACACACACACACTCTAATGGGATTTGACAACCTCGATCTCGTTGATCCATCAACCATTATCATCATTAGATGCAAACTTGTCTACCCTTTAACGAGCCTCCCAAGATCATATGGATTTGAGTTCCACATCTCCATCAGGGTTCCATTATGAAGGTAATCACTTAGTTAATTAATATCAAACCCTCCATTATTTAACACTAAACCTTGTGGCCTGTCACTATAACTTAGTCCCCTCAATGCCATGGCCTATCAGATTGTAAAATGGCTCCAATCTGCTAGCCTTCGTGGCCTGACATCTCACTGTTGTGGCTCTCACTTTCTCAATGTGATATTTGGCTACTGACATAATTTATGGTTCCACCTCCACAACCATGTTGGCACAGTGAAAACGCTTATGTCGAACCCATCCACTGCGGACTCTAACCCCAACATAAAACAAATCCTAGGTCCATTTCAATATGCCTTATAGTGTTCCAAAATTTTCACATTTCACAGACACACACACACATGTATAATCCAAATAGAATCTAATACACAGGAATGGCTCCCTACACACAAATTTTAGCATTCGACAACTCAAATTTAGTAATTCTTCCATATAATTTGATCCTTCCAATGTCCTCTTAGATTCTATACTATTTTTTTAGGTAATTTTTAATCAATCGCAACACTATACTTATAACAAAAAGTTGGGGGACATCTTCAAATTTTCTCATTTTTCACCCATATTTTGTCGAATGAGACCTATTGCTGAAAAATGTGCTTTGAAGCCACCTTATAACATCCATAGCTCCTTACTAGGAAATTATACTCAAACCACACCACTCATAATTCCAATATCTACTTGTAGAAACAAGGAATGCAATGAAGAATACAAGAATGGCGTGTGTTCAAAATGCGGAAATATGAACTTAAGATATAAAAACCATTATACACCATAATACATAATTGGATAAAAAAATAATATTAACAATAGGAGCATTATTAATGAAAACACATCATATAATCTAGAAAACTAGGGTTTCCAACACACATTCATAAATTGCACAAGAAAACACAAAATAAACATGAACACTTTTCAGGTTTGAAATAAGTAATTTCCTATAGTATCTCCATGTTCCACCAAACCATAAACCACGTGGTTCATCAATATCAAGTACGGGTCACCTACAACTTATGGTTACAACTATATAAGAACTAATGAAGGAACCAAATAAGAAATACATACGTTTAGACAATGGATGCATCCATCAAACATTGCCCCAACCATAAACTCCAACTCCGTCGAACTTTCTCCAGTGGTACATCTCTTACCTACACCCTACCAGTGCCTCAGTGGTTCCAACCATTCAAATATCCTTATGGAAAACTGAATATGGTATTATCATAGGCTTGCAGGAACTCATGTTCCTCCCCCAACACCTTCCTAGCCTTAGACAAAATTCAAGCTCGCCCAAAAGCCCAAGCACAGGGCTCGCTAGCTCACTGGACCATAACCAAATACACCAGAATGGAATACTATAATGTGTAAAATCCATCATGCCTCCCTCTATCTCCCTAAGAGAAACATGTGCCTTCCAAATATGCTTGGCCTTTCCTTGCCATGTGGCACTCCTTGAAGCAATGTCGTCCCCACATGTCCTTTTCCCAAACAACGAATACAACACCTATTTTCTATTGGCATGTAGTTGGAGTTCCCTCCATACTCTTTTATGTCGAATGGTATCTGCATCCTATCGATGTTTCGTTAATATTGAAATATGTACAATATTTGAAATCTTGACCCTTCGACCACTTTTTGAAAATGACATATATATGCTTGGAAATCTAGCTCTAAATGAATTTGGATCACCATCGTAATCGTTATAAACATCTGGCCTACTATCCAAACATCAATGTATATATATTTATATCATAAATTGGTAGGGGTATTACAAATGTAGTCTAGATTACAAGAAATTGACAGATAGGAACAACCAATGATTGAAAAACATTGTAACTTGAGAAAAAAGATTAAAGATAAAAAGGGAAAATTGAATAGAAATTCTTGTATGGAAAATAAATTAGATATCAAAGCTATCATATAGTAAATAAATAAGCACAGTAAAATGGACCATGAGTGTAAAAAAAGAACCTTGAAACTCATAATTTTTTATATAAAAGAGTGAAAATTTGAGGACAAACTAGTAATAGTAAAGGAGGAAATAAAAGATATGTCACAAACTGAAACAACTTATCCCATATAAGCAAAGAAGGCAAGAAAGACATTAAAATATAAAAATGAATTGATCTATGTTAAGGTAAGTTGTACTGACCATAAATTCTCCATAATTGATAAATCTCCTACTTCAAAATAATCAAGAATTTGTATAAATTAATACTTCATCCCAACATACGAAGTTGAGCTAACAAAGAAGGTTCAAAATGGAAAGCAATGGAAATGGGGAATAATTATAAATGGAAAAGCTACTATTAGAGATAAAGGTTAGGGTAGTAATAATAAAAAGGAATTTGGAACACTTCAATCCTTATATGAGATTGTTGTAGTCAACGAGGAAAAATAAATCACATCATAAAGGGATTAAAGGTAGGAAATATTATATAAAAAAAAAAAAACCGATTGAATTTAGGCCTCTTTGATCCATATTATGAAATACAAGATTTTTTTCAATAAAAAAAACATCATCAATGCGTTCTGAGCCATCCAATGTGGTTCATCGTCACAACAATATTTTCGTCACATTCAACTTTATAAGGAAAACCCTTTCAATCAATACATTTGGATACAAATATTTGGAGTTGTTGTTATGATGATTTGTTAAGTGGCATTGAAATAATTTAGTTAACATGAATAGTGAGATATTTTATTTATGGATAAATGCAGTTATCGTGCAACTTATCTCGTATTTCCAGAGGCATATGCAAGTCGAGATGAGGGCCAATCATATATATAGGAAAATCCATGAGGAGTTAAAACATAACACTACTGTGGAAAATGGTGGTAGATCTAGAAGGAGAAATAGACAGGGGAGTAATGGTATTATTCGAGGAGATGTCTGATCAAGTGCCCTGAGAGGAGGGAGTATAACACATGTGCATTCTTCTTACAGGCCATCTATTTTTTCTTCCAAGAGGTAGCACCATCATTCTCACCATTATCATCATCATCATTTAGCAAGTAAGCAAAAGGATCCCATGCTTGAGATGCTTAGGAAAGACAATCCACCCAAAATTGATGGGGATATGAAGAAATCAAAGCAAGAAGAAGGTTGGTTGCTTGGCATGAAGATGTTTTTCAGAATTCATGACTATTCTAAAAATATGAAAGCTAAAATTTCCACCTATAGCTTAAAAGGGAAGGTAGAAACATGGTGGAAAGATTAGAACAATGGCAGAGGTATTGTTGAGAGGGATCTAGTTTGGCATGAATTTGAAAAGCTCTTAGGAGAGAAATACCTATATGAACATTATTATGATAGAAAAGATAAAGAGTTATATGAACTCAAGATGGGGAAACTATCACATGATGAATATGTCACCAAGTTCCTAGTATTATTGAGGTATGTACCATACTACTAGAGATGAGAAATCCAATATTCAAAGGTTTATTAGTGGGTTGTATATGGAATTTAGTGATAAAATTGAGTTGTGAAAGGTTTAGACTCTGAACAAATCTATCAAGAAACTAAAATAATGCAATGAGCAAAAAAAAAAAATCAAACCTGAAATTAAGAGCAGCCGGCAAGAAAAGAACGCCATTGGCAAAAAGAAGGATTGGCCTAAGAAAAATTTAGAGAAAAGAGACGTTAAGTATCTAACGCTAACAACCTAATTCCAAAAGAAAATTAACATTATTGTTAATAAAAATGTTCAACGTTCAGAACCAAAAGATGTCAAGTTTGAAGGCCAAGAGCCACTAAAATGATGGACATGTGGTGAAAACCATAGAAAAGTGGTTTTTCCACATCAAAAAATTTGAACCAAATATATGCAGTAACCAAGAATCTTTGATAATGGGTGAGGTAGCCTAGACTATGCCTAAAATTTACATAGTAGTGGACAAACACCAGGAAGACCACCAGGAATAGATCGTTGAGATGGAAGGTAACATGCATGATCATATTATTTCCATTTTAATTGATCCATGTTATAATTATAGTTATGTAGACCGAGAACATGTTGAAAAATGAAATATTGCTAGGAAAGTGCATGAAGGACCATGGTTGGTTTGTTAAAAACCAAAACAAAAAGGAGAACCACTTATTGGGTAAGGTCATGTGCATTTCAACTTAGTGGCATACCCACAACAACACACTAGAATGCATTTCCATTAGGTTCATATATCATATTATTGGGTATGGAATGGTTGTACATGTGGAAGACTAAGGTGGATTATTTTGAGAAGGACACTGAGTGATTAAATGAGTAGGGAGAAAGCAGGGAAAATCAAGCCTACATCATTAAGATATATTACTACAATGCAAGCCAAGCGTAGCAACAGAAAGGGATGCACATTGTCTGTAGTACATATTTCTAATGATGAGAAAAATTGCAATGATATTGAGAATGAGATGGAACTATTGAGAAGGTGCCTTCTTTTGTAGTAGTCACAGATGTCTTTCTAGTGGAGGTTCTTGGATTACCTCCTGACATAGAGATACAATTCTCTATTGAATTGGTACGTGGAGTAGCACCAAAATCCAAGACACCCTATATGATGAGTACCCCTGACTTCGTCGAGCTGGAATTCTAGCTAAATCTAATGCTAGGCAAAGGGTACATAAGGCCAAGTGTGTCTTGATGTGGAGAACATGTATTGTTTATAAAAGAATAATGATGGAACCCTTCAATTATGCACTGATCGTATATAGTTAAATAAGGTGACCATGAGGAAGAAGTAGCCATTGCTAAGGATAGATGACGTATTTGATCGATTGAGAGGATTCGTAGTCTTCTCCAAGATTGACATAAGGTAACAATTAATCGAGTAAGGGTTAGGGAGGAAGACATTCATGAAACTTCTATTGAATTGGTACTTGGAGCAGCACCAAAATCCAAGACACCCTATGTGATGAGTACCCCTGAGTTCGTCGAGCTGAAATTATAGGTAAATCAAATGCTGGGCAAAGGGTACATAAGGCTGAGTGTGTCTTGATGGGGAGAACATGTATTATTTATAAAAACATAATGATGGAACCCTTCAATTATGCATTGATCATATATAGTTAAATAAGGCGACCATCAGGAAGAAGTAGCCATTGCTAAGGATAGATGATGTATTTTATCAATTGAGAAGATTTGTAGTCTTCTCCAAGATTGACATAAGGTAATGATGAAATCAATTAAGGATTAGGGAGGAAGACATTCGTGAAACTTCTTTCATGTCAAGATATCAACACTATGAGCTTGTAGTCATACTCTTTGGGATTTGTAATGCCCCTACCACATTTATTTTCTTAATGAATGATGTTCTTCATCCTTTTTTGGATAGGTTTGTCATTTTGTTTGTTGATGACATACTAGTGTACTCAAGGAAAGCATGAAAGCATGAAAACCATATGGCTGCAATTTTAGATTTTTTTATCGAGCACAAAATTTTTGCAAAGCTCAACTTCTCTGATTTCTCCGAAACATAGATACATTATTTATGTCATATTGTCTCCAAGGAAGGGATAACACTAGATCCAGATAAGATCAGGGCCATAATGGAGTGGCCAACTCCATAGAATGTGGATGTTATTAGATCATTCATAGGATTGGCAAGATATTACAAAATATTTTTCTGAAATTTCTCCAAGATAAGCCATCCAATCATAGTTTTGTAGAGAAAAGGAAACTGATTTGAGTGCAATACTTAATGTGAAAATATAATTGAGAAATTAAAAAAATTCCTCACCAACGGACGAGCGTTGAGGATTGCAGATCGTGACAACGATTTTGTGGTGTTCAGATATGCCTGCACAAAATGGCTTAGTGGAGTCCTAATGTAGAAAGGACATGTAGTACTTTATGAGTCAAGGAAATTAAATGAACATGAGGTGAATTATGTAACTCATGACCTTGAGTTAAGTTCCATCATTCATGCTTTGAAAATTTGGAAGGGTTACCTCCTTAGTAGGAAATTGACTCTAATTATAGACCATAGTGGGCTCACGAATGTTTTTGAACAATTGAAGTTGAATACTAGGAAA
This sequence comes from Pinus taeda, assembly GCA_000404065.3. NCBI lineage: Eukaryota > Viridiplantae > Streptophyta > Pinopsida > Pinales > Pinaceae > Pinus > Pinus taeda. The sequence goes on along the minus strand of APFE031416273.1, from coordinate 4,240 downwards.
TCAAAATGGTTGACCATGCTCAGTGATCTTTACTTTGAGATTAAGTACATCAAAGGAAAAACAAATACATATGTTGATGCTCTATGTAGAATAATTCAATTGAACGACTTGACAACTATATGTTCTTATAAAATAAACATAATAGAAAGGGTCAAAAGTGTTGGACAACAAGATGAAAGTTATTAGCAAGTTAATGAAAAATTGTTACAAGATGTCCAGGATTAGGAATATCACCTCACTAATGATAGCATAATTAGATTTAAAATCATAATGTATGTGCCAACTAGTGATGGATTAAAAAGAAAATAATGAATGAGTTTCATGTTAATCCTTAATAATTCCATCTAGGGTATTGAAAGACCCTTGTAGCCATTAAAAGGTACAATTACTATCAAATTTGAGGAAGTGGTTGATTTTGTTTCAAAATTCATATAATTCCAATAACTAAAAGTCTATTGTAAGAATCAAGCATGTTTGTTATAGCCGATTCCAATTCTAGAATGGAAATGTGAGGTAATTTCTATGGATTTCATTATAGAAACATGATGCAATCATGGTAATGATTGATAAGATGAGGAAGGTAGCTCATTTAGTGGTATAAAATTCCACTAATTTTGGTAATGAAGTGGCACAAATATTCAAAAAGGAGATTATGAGGCTACATGGTATCCCCATGAAAATTATTTTAGATAAATATGCTAAGTTCACTTCATGGTTTAGGAAGGAATTATTTAAAGGTTTGGCGAGAACATTAGCATTCAAAATTGCATACCATCCACAGAAAAATGGGAAAGCGAAGAGGAAAAATAGGATCCTTGAGGATATGTTGACGATGTATGTGATGTGTTAGCCCAAAAAGTGGGAGTATTACCTTCCATTTATGGAGTTTACAGAAAAATGGATACCATGAATCCATAAAGATGAGTCATTTGAGGCAGTGTATGGGAGGAGTTGCATTACTCCTATCATATAGAATGATCTAGTCAGAAAAGTGCATATTGGGTCAGATATACTCAAGGAAATGAAGCAAAAAATTCAGTTTATAATGTAGAATCTGAGGGTCGCATAGGATAGACAAAGAATATATTCATATCTAAATAGGGTGTTAGGTTTTTTTTACATTCTTTCCATGAATTTTCGCATGCACACAGGGTTTGCGGCAGCAACAACGACCCGTGTTCATTGCATCGGTTAAAAGAGGGGAGTCACATGGGAGGTGAAATTCCCCCTTGTTGGGGGGTTTAGAGGGGGGTGATAGCCCCTCTGTACAGGATCCAGAGCAATGCCCAAAGAAATTTGTTTCCTATATATATGCAGACCCAAGGATGGGGGGATCCAAAGATGCTAGGTAGACCTAGCCATGGTTTTGTGCACTATTTTTTCACATGGTTTTGGGCATGATGGTATTTTTCCCATGGTATTTTGTAGATCCTGTCAATGGAACTACAATTATGTTCTAATCCAGGGTTAATAGATTGGGGTTTATGAATTCTTCAACATGTATATATTTTTATTATAACGTTGAAAGGAATATAATGAAAAATCGATTTGATAGTCCCATTTTTTATATCCAACGAAAAATCTCTTTGTATATTTATTTTGTGTTCTCTACATTGTTTAATTTTGTTGTTTTAAGAATTCATTTGTAGGTAATTTCTGTACAAGGTTAAAACATACATTTTGTATCACAGTTGTTTCAGATTCAAGGGGATGGATTTATTGTTGAGGGGTTTTGGTCGAGGCTGTGGTAGAACATGTTCAGTGGAAGATATGTGAGATCAATTGTTGCGCTGAAAGAAGATGCTGAGAAGTGGAAATATAGATATCGAGAAATCTAATGATCATGTTTTTGAGTTGTGGAAGCTCAAGATGGAGGATTTGAAAGGGGATAAAGGTTAGTGGATCATGGTAGATCCAATTACTAAACCAACGAAAATTTTAGTAGAATACTGAGTGAAGTTGGATCGGAAGGAAAAAAGGATAATATTGTTATCTATCTTAGATTCAATATTGTTTAATGTGTCTAGGGAAGAAACGCCAAGGGATTTGTTGTTCAAGTTAGGGAATTTGTACTAATCTAAGTCTCTCGTAAACAAATTATTCCTACAAAAAATGTTGTATAACCTAAGGATGAAGGACAGAGACTCAATCATAGAACATCACAACACCTTAAAGTCGTGGTAAGCTAGCATTTATCTATTGATATAAAAATTTCAGATGAAGATAAGTGCATCAGTTTGTTGTGTTCTCTACCAGATTCATGGAATAGTCGTGTTGTTGTTCTAGGTAGCAATATAGCTACCTTGAAGTTTTATAAAATAGTCTCATCCTTGTTGTCGGAGGAGATGAGACAAAAAAATATGGAGGGAAAAAATGGACATTCCTTGTCTATATAAGGATGGTTCTAGAAAATAAACAAAAATAATCCCTCAAGTGGGAGATCTAAATATAGACACATATCTAATTCTCTATGTAAGCATGTAAAGTTATTTTGGAAATGTGGAAAGGAAGAAAACTATAAAAAGGAATATTTATCTAAAGGTCCTATCAAAGGAAAGGGATCTGATGATGCTTCTTCTGTAGAGGAGAAAACCACCACAGATGAAAATCGAAATGTGTACTTGGATTCTTCTGCAGGTACACATGTAGATCATGAGGCATGGTTGATTGACTTTGATGCATCATTTAACTTCACTCCCCATAGAGAGTGGTTCTGCGAGTATGAGAAATATGATGGTGGTGGCGTCTTCTTAGGGGTTGATAGGAAGGACAGAATCATTGGACATAGAAAATTCAAGTTGAAGTTGCAAGGTGGAAGGATTCAAACACATCCTAGTGTTTTTCATATTCCTGCATTGGTGAGATATATGATTTTTGTAAGGAAGATGCATTATGTAGCTTTAAAAACAGTTTTCTAGAAATATACTTACAAGATGGTTCGGGGATCATTGGTATTGATGTGGGCAGTTCACATTGGAACTCTGTATAAGAATTTTGGTAGAAACATTATTGATGGGTGTAATAGTTATGTGGTTCATGAATGTGGGGAAAAAACCCTAGTGGTCTCTCGAGAAAATGCCATGTTATGTAATCAAAGGTTCGGACGTATTGGAGAGAAGGGCCTTTGAATACTACATGGTAATGGTAAGGTAGAAGGTATGTCTAATTTCTCTCTGGATTTTGATTTACGGGAACATTGTGTGTATGGGAAGCATAATGCGGTGAGTTTTCCCTCTGCTTCTAAGAGGGCGAGAGGGATATTAGAGCTTGTCCAAAGTGATGTATTTGGACGTATGTCAATTTCATCACTGCGAAAGTATGTCTACTATGTCTCATTTATAGATGACTTATCAAGGAATATATGGATACATTTCCTCGGGAACAAATATGAAGTTTTTGATAGGTTTAAATAATTTAAGGCTTTGGTGGAAAATTAAATAGAGAAGAAGATCAAGGTGTTGAGGAGAGATAATGGTGGAGGGTTCTCCAAGAAACAATTTGAAGATCCATAAGAAGTGCACTATAGCATCATGAAAGACTACTCCATAAACACCTTAGAAAAATGGAGTTGTAGAAAGAATGAATAGGAAGTTGATGGAAACGAGAAGAAACATGCTTAATGGCACCAGGTTAGGATACGAATTTTGGGCAGTGATAATAGAGACTGCACGTTACCTAGTTAATAGATCACCTTCATCACCATTGGAGGATAATACTCGACATGACGTATGGACTGGTAATGAGCCCTTTATTTAACATTTCAGGGTATCTGGCTATGATGCATATGTACATGTTCCAAATCAGAAAATAACCAAGTTGGATAGTAAATCTGAAAGGTGCATCTTTATTGGGTATAAGGATGGTTTAAAAGGTTATACAATTTGGAACCTCGAAACATGGAAGGTTGTGTACAACCAGGATGTGGCATTTAGAGAGCTGAAAGATGTTGCTAAACATGAATTCCAACCAGAGGAACCTCAAAATCTAGAGTTTCAGCTAAAGGAGGAAGAATCAAACTCTACAACACAACAAGAATTAGAAGAGGAAGATTCCCATGTTTGAGAATATCAGTTTGAGAGAGAAGGAAGCCATAAATTTATAGTCTATCTACTTTCTATTCAACATTTTCTCTATCTATTATTGATGATGATCCTAGAATTGCCAAGGAGGTAGTAGATTCAGATGATGGAAAAATTTGGAAGGAGGGAATGGTTGATGAAGTGGAATCTTTGGACAAAAT
>APFE031416268.1:34825-51268 GCA_000404065.3 Pinus taeda | reverse complement strand
AATCATATTAATCCTCCAAAATATGAAAGCTTAATATTTTGTAGTTTTCTATTTACCATAGTTTTCATATTATTTTATGTTTTAATTTTAGTAAAAGAGATTTTTAAATTCATTCGGAGAAAATTAATAAGTTATATTTGGTAGATAAATTTATGGTGTTAAATTGTCTAAGTAGTTGAAATGTTGATGTTTTGGGTAGATACTCTATTTATCTTTAGAGAGAAAAGAAGATGCTTGAATAATGATGTGAAATTGTTGAAATAAGTTACCTCTTTAAAAAAAATATTAAATTATAATTATGTATTTATATTTTTAAAGAAAATTGAGTAACGTTTCTATTAAAATATACATCCTAACTTAGAAACTACCCAAGAAATCAAGTACATTGTTTTTTCTTTTAGAGGATCCTTCAAGGAGGTACTCACTAGTGTAACAAAAAAACAATATCGAAAAAAAATTGTTACAATAGACTAGCATACATAGACTTTGCATAATTAACCGAGTAGAAGGACACATTTACAATAAGAAACATCACTAAAGAGGAGAGAAAGCGTTTTCCATAGGCCTATTGAGGTCTAACTACAATTTTGCCATGGTTCAGATAGATGAAGTGCTAGTTATATTCTAGTTTTCCTTTACTTTGATCTTTTGCTTTAGGTCCTCAATCTGCTGCTGGTGTGGATCAATTTCATCATCTTGATGAGTTATCTTGTCTTTTAGGCACTTAATCTCAACCATGAGAGAGATGGAGGATGTCGTCTATTGGTGAAGTTTCCAATTAATGTCAATATTCTATAGTTGTGGGTCTCCTATTTGTTGTGAGAATACTTTGCACATATTGTTATCCCCAACAATAGCTAAATTCCCTTTCCTCATCAACATAGTTAGAGTGCTAGGGAAAAAAGGGCCAGATGTCAAAGAAGATAGGGATTGGAGGATTCAGAGGGTTGATGACAAGGCTATCAAGAAAAGCACTGACCTTACCAACAATCTCATAGCCAGAAAAAAGCCAAATAAAATGTAGGAGCATTGTTATGGGAGATCGGTTTTTGCTCACACGGAGGATCAAGGATTCTTCATAACTTCACAAGATTGAGAGCATATATCTCAAAGTGGACCAAGAGTAGAGGGGAATTCCAAGTAAAGGAGAAAGGTAACCAAGAGCGACTAATGGAAGAAACAATAGGAAAATTCGTACATGGAAACAAGAGATACCTAAAAATTAAAGGGCCAAGTTCATTAAGGCAGACCTTCTAGATGCAATTCCCACAATATTGGACATTATAGTCACTGGAGGAGACTCAAACCCAGTAGTGGAGCTTCCCAAGTAGGTTGTGAAACCTTACAGGCCCCATAGATGGATGAGCTATCTAATTTTCCCTAATTTACACTATGAAGGTTCATCCCTTTGCCACAAATGTGTAACGATAAGTCACATAGCCAATTATCAGCAAGAAATTTAGAAAATGTGGCCTGTTTAGAATTAGTGTGTGCAAGATTCCATTGGGACAAATTGAGAAATAACTACCATTGTATATGCAATTAAGAACTATGGCGTAAAATCTAGGCATAGGTCATGGATTTAATTTGAAATCCAGAGATCCCATATGCAGATTCAATCTTATCACCACTAAGTTTCAATATGGCCAACCTTCTTGATTCCATAATTAAACCAGGTGCAGGGTCAGATCACGGCTAGTTTCGTCATCTAGTCTCAACTACTAGAACACGTGGAGTTATTGATAAGAATTCCCTTGTATTGGCCATGTTCACTCCCGAATCCACAATGCCCATTTTGATATGCCCCTCCCTATATTATAAAGTATAATTTTTCTGCTCATATTTCTACCAAAACTATATTCACTACAAGAAAAAAGGTTATTGGTGAGGGTCATGCCTGTGATGGAACTTTAAAGTTTGTCACCAATGTCACATATTGTGACGGTTCTTAAAAAACGTTGTTGTAAGTGTATATAGTGATGGTCCTTTAAGGTTTGTCACCAAGCCATTTTCAATAACACTTTTGGTGAGGGTTGTTAAAGGCCCGCCACTAATTCTCTCTTTGGTTACACTTTTGGTGAGGGTCATTAAAGGCCCATCACTAATTCTCTCTTTGGTGACAATTCTATTGATGATCTTTTATTGACCCTCACCAATGCTCTTTTTGGTTACTTTTGGTGATGGTCAAAAACATTTCGTTATCATTGATCATTACAATGAGTTTTTGATGATGCTATGTACTTGTTAATATATGTTTTGTTAAAAGATAATGATTTAAGACCATTTTTGTGGAGTCCTTTTCATTAAGTGTCCAAGGCCATAGTGGTTAGAGTCAATCAATTGGTTAAGAGGTAATTAGTGTGTATCATTTCCCTCAAGTAATAAGAATATAGTTTTCATATGAGTCAACACATGATTCATCTCTATTAGGTTTATTATCTAGCAAATTTCCTTTAGATAAATTTCCACTAGTGTGTGTAGGAACTATATTATTTAATACATAATCAAGCTTTGTCAATTCTATTAATGAGATAGACTTAGCACTCCTCAACACTCATGGCACACCTTAACATGCTTTGGCACACACTGACATTCCTTGGCACCTCACTTGCCTTGGAACATCTTTGTACCTAGAACATATTGCCATGATTAGGATTCCCAATCACATGTTGGCATTCCCTAGCATACCATAGCACTTCCTTAACATGTGTTGGCATGCCTTGTAGTCCCTAGTGTGATGTAGGAAAGTGTTCCCTCTATGGACAGAGGCAACCCCTCTAGCCTTAGAGTGGGTCTAGTCACAAACAAGGACAGATCAACAATAGCTTTCCTTAAATAGTTAAAGTTAGAGGCCCACCTCAACCGGTGGTCAATCGAGTTCTGTTGTGTTGCTCCATCTTTCACTTCCTTCTCCTCAATGAGTGATCAAATTGAAACAAAGCAAAGGAAATACAACAAAGCACGTAACCAGATACAACAATGAACTACTTACTCACAAAGTCAAGAAGTCATGAGCTATCAAGTACATTTCATACAAGACATAGGAAAACATCATTGATTGCATTAATAATGAAATAAGAGTCAGCTTACAACTAAAGGCTTGATGTCACAAGCCTTCTCAGAAGGTTCGAGCCAACATTTTCTTCAAGCATTCACTCTTTGAAGATGGATCTCCCAATATACAAGAGCTCTCTCACTCATAAGCCTTACACAATATTAAGGGCACTTCACAACCTTCCACAAGCTATCGACAATCCCACACTTGCCACACTCACACCAGGTATCTAGCAAACTCACAAAACACTCACAGCACTGCTCAACTAGCCAACTATTAGGAACTCTGGAACTAGCAATGCATAACAATGGTGAGAGTTTAAATAGGAGAAGGAGTCTACATGAATAGGGGAAAGGAGAGCTTATCACCAAGGAAGGTAGCACAATTGACGGAACTGCTACACCAGGAGAGGAAGGGTGACATAAACAAGGCCAACAACCAGGTCTGGAGTCATTTGGAAGGCCGACTGTTGGAACAATTCGCCTAATCTGGATCATCGCGGGAACAGAACTGAGCTTCAGCACTAACATCACAAGTGATCAGTGCAGACAGTCAGATCATCGCTGAAGAGAACACATAACCTTGCGCCGGTGACTCAAATCGAGCCATCACAGGAATCAGGTGTACTTTCGCGCTGGCAGCATAATACGTCTGTTCATGAGTGCCTTTCAGCGCGTTTATTTAAGCCAATAGTCACGATGAGGCAGACAACTTTGGAAAAGTGGGTAAATTGTCAACTTAAGAGAGCATTTGTCTGTGATGGGTATGTTTGACTTGGTCACATGACACAGTGGAAAGAACCGGGAGTGAAGGTGGTGATAAATTACTGTGTAACAGATGCCCCCTAAAGTATGAAGCCCGAGAGAATGGGAGGGGTGAAATGCTTTACAAAACAACTGAGTTGGAACACCATCTGAAAGAACCTGCATGCAAGTACAATATCTTAGATAGAGAAATACAAGTCATCTAGGCATGGACACAGCCATCCAAAAGATGTATAACTTAGGTCTGTGGTATGGACGCAGCCATCTAGCTAAGGAGACCATGATAATGACAAAAGGTATGGTCATAGCCATCCATGAAGACTCAAGTATGGGTGCAGCCATCCATCAATGAGTCATGTAATCACAAACCAATCCACACAGCTCGAGCGCATGTAATCTGAGCCCAGGGTCTTCAATCCAACCGACGATAGTACAATTTCTAACATGCGAATAGAGGTACTGATGTCGAGCATGAGAGAAAGTCGCTTGATTACCGATCGATGATGTAAACTGTGAACAAGTGTGAGAGAAACCACCAATAATGCCAATGGTTCTCAAGGTACTGTCCAGTACAATCCACGAAGTGCGAAGAATGAGCTGAAGTCGAACACTCATGGAATCACCCGATTGACGACCAATGACGCAAATCGACCGTTAGGTGTGAAGAAATTTCCATTGAGGCATGCAAGCTCCAAGGTACCAAAAGGGATCTCTAGATCAATCTCCTGGATAATGAGCTGATGTCGACAGGAGACGATCCGTCGCAGGAGGGCCATAATGTTTCCCCCATCAATGACATGAAATAAGGAACAAGTGGTAGATGGCGAAACAGAGTGTCAGAGAAGGAACAAAGGTGTAAACTGCAAAAGGATTATACTCTTGAACATGTCGGTGACATGACTTCGGAGGGTGGCAGCATTCAGGTACCAAAGATCAAAGGCTTGAGGACGTCATGAATGAGATGGAATGAGGCTAAATGACAACCCAAACCCATGGAAGGCCAAGTGATGATGTATGGATGTCCCAACTCGGCAAAAAACAGAAGTGTCGATGTTCAAGAGTGACTCACTGCCATAGACAATCAATGATAAACCTGTTATTGACTCCAACCTAGTGATATTTTAACGAGCCCTAGGGAGGAGAAGCTCGGGTCTCATCATGGTGACGAGTCCAATGTCGTCAGAGTTTAACGAGTCTAACATAGGTAAAACTTGGAGTCTTTTTCATGTTTAGAGAGTTTAAAAAAGATACGGAAAAAAAAACTGCAAAGGGGGTCCTTTTTCGTAAAGTTGTGACTCTCGAGCCCGAAAAAGGATAAAATGATACTCAAAAGAACCGCTTGACCATTGCGATCAAGGAGTACTTTTCGTGATTAGTGATCTTGACCCGAAAAAGTAAAAAAGCGATCAAAACCACGTCGTTTTGTAACCAATATCGAACTTGAAATGACAAAAGGTCGGCAATATTTTCATGTTTACACGGTCGGAAAAGAGCTTAAAGCAGACCGCCTTTTATTTTGTTTAACGAGTCAAAAGGGATACTCGGCAATCTTTTCATATTTTACGAGTCAGAAAAGAGATTAAAGGTGACTCGCCTTAGAGGAACGAGTGGTATAAAGGGTAGCAATTGGTTCCAGCAATGGTGGAACTACTCAAAACATGTAATGACCAAGAGGCTGGCTAATAAAACCACTCATCGCTACGGTTCCTCAGGAAAGGAAAGCAACCAAGTGAAAGAATATGATCGGCCAAAGAGATGGTGGCGATGGAATGAAATAACCAAGGCTCATCTAGCAGAATTTAGCGGATAAACGACAATCACGAGATGCAAATGAGGTACAAAAGCTTGAACCATGGAGAACTCTGCTTGGATCTAGTTTCATGTTTACACAACCTTGAAACGAAAAACTATGGTTGTTATGAGTTTGCATGCCCCCAGCATAACGATGCAAATCAAGGTGCATGCCCCCCAAGCTTCATTGCATTCAACGAGGTGGATGGAATGAAGGTTCATTTTCAAGATCTTGGAAAGACTCGACTTGGATGTTACGAGATCTTAATCAAGGACTCGATTTGGAAAGGGGAGGTGTTTCATTTTTTTAATGAGGTTGACACAGTAGAACTATCCTCATAACTTTGTTTCATTTTTTTTTAACGAGGTTGACACAAGATCAAGAACTTTCCTTATGATGCCCAATTTCATTTTTTAACGAGGTTGAGATAGGAACAAACTATCCTCATACACCTTGTTTCATTTTTTAATGAGGTTGACACAAGATCGGAACTATCCTCGGAACTCCTTGTTTCATTTTTTAACGAGGTTGACACAGGAAACAAACCATCCTCAGGACACCCAATTTCATTTTTTAACGAGGTTGAGAGAGGAACAAACTATCCTCGTGACACCCGATTTCATTTTTTAATGAGGTTGAGACAGGAACAAACTATCCTCGTAACTCCTTGTTTCGTTTTTTAATGAGGTCGACACAAGATCAAACTATCCTCATAAAACCTTATTTCGTTTTTTAACGAGGTCGACACAAGATAAGAACTATCCTGGGACACCTTGTTTCATTTTTTAACGAGGTCGACACAAGATCAGAACTATCCTCGGGACACCCGATTTCATTTTTTAACGAGGTTGAGACAGGAACAAACTATTCTCGTGACACCCGATTTCATTTTTTAACGAGGTTGAGACAGGAACAAACTATCCTCGTAACTCCTTGTTTCATTTTTTAACGAGGTCAACACAAGAATAGAACTATCCTCGGAACACCTTGTTTCATTTTTTAATGAGGTCGACACAAGATAAGAACTATCCTCGGACACCTTGTTTTGTTTTTTAACGAGGTCGACACAAGATCAGAACTATCCTCAGACACCTTGTTCATGGGCCTGACAAGAACATGGCTCTGAAGAGGTCTTTGCGGGATGGAAGGGACGCGCTCTCGGAGGAATACATGTTAAGAGGCACTAATGATAGATCGGGTTCCAATGCCCCCAATACATGATGTACGAGACCATCTACATCATCATCAACAGATGCGGAGACAGAATGGGTAGCCACATAATTGACGTGTGGCAAAGAAGGTACTGCATGCGAGCAAGAATTGATAGGGGATGCCGGCTGTGCAGGAGGCACTGGGGGACTAAAGAACGATAATTGATCTATAGTCACCACTCTTCTATCGTGTGGAAAACAAACCACATGGAAAATTGAAGAGATAAGGGCCCCCATGGCATAAACATAGTCACGACCAAGGAGAAGACTGAAATATAAAGCACCTTGGACAATCAATACGTCGATAGAGACAGTTTTTCCGCCCAAAGTAACAGGGAACTTCAGAAGGATCCCTAACAGTTGACTAGTTCCTCCATCAAACGCTAATAGATTCTGTGCAACTGGCACAAGCTATGGGGAGCCCAAAGCTTGCCAAGTAGTGGAAGGCATAAGACTGACAGATGCACCCTCATCCAAGACAGTGCTAGGTACTGCCTTATCATAGGCATGTACTGTAATATGGAAAGGCACATGGGATGGAAGGTGGAATGTAGTCAAATGACTCTAGTTGAAGGAAACGATCAAACTACTTGGTGGGGCAATCGTACGATTTTCCCCCTCCTCTACAGGAACCAAAGAAGGACCCTCTTGACCAGCGGGGATAGGAGGGTCATTTTCAGACTCAGGAGAATCTGACGAGATGAGAAGAACATGAGCATGACGCTCTTCCAAAATAGAGTGACCAGCAGGTGGTGAACCCAAGTCGAGACTCTCTCCGACCAATGGTTGGTCTGGAACAGGCTTAGCACAGCCAGGTTCGGAAAGAGGAGGATGGACAAGAGAAGAATATAAGTCAATCTCTTTGTCGATGGGGAGAGGGTCTGAAGAAAGCCTCTCATAACCAATGGGAAGTTGGGGTGAAGAACCTGTAAGACTTTCCAAAACAACGGAAGCTTTATCCATGAGCAGATAAAGGTGAAGGGGATGGTTGCCTTCACATAGTCTACAGGGGAATCAAATCTTCCCTGTCTTCTTACCATTGCCAGTTGATAGGGTAGCATCGCCATGAGTTTCAAAGGACGATGAGGGACGAGCTAGATCATGAGACCATACTTCTAAGATCTTAGGAATGCCAGGAAAATCATAAAGAAGATGGTCACCCTTGCACAATTTACAAGGAAACTTAACCTTCCGCGGAGGAGAAAAAGGTGTTCTGACCAGGGATGTACTCAGAGGAGTAGCTGCACAGGTGGCCTCATGTTTATTGTACTTCTTCTTCTTCTTCATCATCTTCTTCTTCTTCTCCTTAGTCTCTTGGTTACTAGATGTGGAACTTTCACTAGGGGAAAGAGGAGAGGAGGAGGAAGAAACAAGGGAAGAAGGCGTAGGCTCAACCTTGGAATCATCATGTCGTGGTTCAGATGAAGGAGATGGTGGAACAAGAGTCATGATGCTTGGGACCGCTGAGGTTTAAAACAACCATACGGGCAAACTGATGGCTAACCCAGGCAAAGACAATGTTGCCATATACGGAGCACCAACATTTCCAAATGAAGGAAACGGACTAGGATTTCCATCTGGGGGAAAACCTTGGCTGATAGAATCGGGGAATGTTGCCATCGAGAACAAGCCTAAAAAACACTTTTATCTCAACCAAGAACTCAAACTTTTACCAGGAATATTTCGTGGGCAGTAAATTTTAAGACGCAAGAACAAAACTTGACCTTTTCATGTTTCAAGAGTCGAGAAAAGGAAGAAAAGGTGACTCTATCTCTTTCGAGGTTTAATGAGCCTGAAAGGACAAGTGCTCAGATGGACCTTTTCTTTTAAGGAGTCCGAAAAGGAACGAAAGTGATTACTCTGGAGAACTAGGCAAAAGGTTTACCAAACAATCCATAAAACTGCATATACACCTTGGCAGTCGTATGAAAACGAAGGACTTTTTGTGTCGCAGTCAATCTTCCCGAATGTTGTGTTCGGTGCGTTACAGTTCACAAGGCGGTAGACATGGCTTCCTATGGATAAAGGATGATAACCTAGTGGGGTCTCCCAATATATACATGACGGTACATGGGAGCACAATTCCGTACTAGACCACTATTGATTCACAGAAGGAGGAATCACCCAACCTTGAGTGAAAACAATAGTGACTAGACTTAATGATACCGGAGCACGTCTCTGGCCTAGACCTCTAAATAGTGTGCGTTATGTTCCAATGCGTTGTTAGATTTATTCAGTTCATTTTAGAGTTGATCTTGGATTATGTTTCAGTTTTCAAGCCTTACCATGTGTATATAATAAATCCTAGGATGCAGCTAGAATGTACGAAAAATCATTTTTCTTCAATGAACACCTACCTACGGGAGGGTAGAGAGATCATTTCCAAACCAAGAAAACCAAGAGAACAAATGTGTTGCCTGCTCGAATTGTTTATTGATTAAACAGTCGAGTACCACATTAAATTGTCAACCGAGGAAAGTCCTTTTGTTTCAAAGGTGACCTCGTACTATATGCACTTAATTATAAAAGCATTAAAGGTTGTAGTATAAACATATCTACTTCCTATCAAACCCTTACTCTGTGTTACAATAGTTATAAACTATTGCAGAGATGAAAGGAAATTAATTAACAGTAACAAATCTGCAGAAAGAAATAACGGTCGTTTGTAACAGAGGACCAGGACCCTTTCCTCAGAATAAGGATGTTCAACACCTGCCTCTGTGACCAGTTTGCCAATACACACTGAAAAATCCTAATCACCGGTGACACACTTCTCACAGTGCCAATCGATCAAGGAAACAGAGTATCAGCAAAAAGGAAATATCAGAAGCAAGGCTAAAAATGTACAGAAATCACACACACAATTAAAAGGAAATAAATGGGTGAATCTTGTGAAGAAGGTGGGCCCTGTCCCTCTCACAAGATTCCCCGGAACATAGATGCTAAGTTAAAATGCTCAGAACAGTGCTTTATTCATATGCCAAAAAGTCCAATTACAAATAAAAGTTCAGACTTGCTCTGCACTACAATACTTCCATTATAACTCGCTAGCTTTCAACTGTAGATGTCTCCTCTTTATAGAGGAGATATCTATTACAATAGATTGTCATGTTACAGCATATTGTTACAACAGTGTATATCTTTGTCGTCCTTTGTCTAATCGGATCCTTCCACTGTTGCAAAACTGGTAGTCTTCGTCTATCTCCTCGGGGTCCTTGTACTATCCTTGGCTGTTCCACTGTTATTGTTGGTTTGGTAAATCTCAACTATTCCTTAAAGTTCTTCATGCTCTTCCTGGTGTTCTAGCATCTGCGACTAAGTTTGGCTGATCGTGTTATCTCATCATCTGCCAAGTATAGTTCTACCAGCTTCAGACGGTTACTGCCCAGCTCGACAATTGTTGTTTCATCCTTTGAAAATTAAGACTTTTCCTACTTAGTCAGTTGTTGTTTCTAGTGTTACAAAAACTGCACAGTTGCTATTTTTGGTGTTACAGCAACTGTGAATTACAATTCTGTGGACTTTGAACAGTTCCAATCAATTGTCAGCGACTTAGTCAATTTCCAAAGATTAATTGTAAAGATAACATGAATATGTGTTGAATAATTAAACATATAGAAAATGAGGAGAGTTACTTCATACCTTGGAATGATGAGGTCAAAATGTTATCAAGGGTTTCTACTTATGGGCTAAAAAGGGTAACATCATGACAAAATATGACGTCAAAAGTAGACAATATGGAGTCCTAACACCCCCCCCAACTGAAAGGGTTGCATGTCCTCATGCAACGTTTACTCTAAATATGAGTCAGAGTACTGGGATGAACAGTGTAAGTTGCTGATACAGTAGCTAAAGAAGGTTTTATCAGACCTGCTTCTGAATCCCTGGACACTCTGTAATTGCTGCCATACTGCCACCTCCTCCTTTTTGGTCAGTTTGTAATGAGCCTTATATTGCGGACCAGGTAACCACAAGAGAGGGAAATGAAAATGGTAGCCAATCCACCTCTAAGCACAGTTTTCCATACATTTGACATAATAAGGTATGCTTGAAATTGCTACCTTAAGATTGAGGGGATTGTAAGGATGATATTCATGTCTCTCTTTGGGACAACGTTCCCAAAATAACTTGTTTTCCTCGATGGCCAGTGCCCCTTTTGTTTTCACATAATGCTGGAAGTCCTGCAAGACTGCTGCCTGTAGTTTCCTCATATGATCAACCAACTCTGGATTACTTAGATTTTTTTGATGTTGTGCAATGAAGGTAGTTGCATTTTGTGGTTCATTTCGAATCCAGAGGAGGCAGTTCTGCTCATTATGCGTTGCTGACATATAGGCATTTGTCCATGTCATATGATTGGCTAGAAAAGAGATGAAGGCTCTTATTTGTATATCACCAACAATAGAGAGTATATTCATCGCTTTATCTTCAGACATGGCCTCATTGTGAAGATAGAGTTCACATAGCAAGTTTTGATCATTATTTGGTGCTTCTCTGAATGTTTCAATAAATTGATCAGTTGTATCAACTTGGTAGGGTCTTCCATCTCTAATTGCCTTTATTTGCAAGAATTCCAACCGTTCTCTCAAGAATACTGCATAATTGAAAGAGGGTTTTCTTGTAGCCAGTACCCTCTGAACCAGATCGAAGGCGCAGGACAGCCTAGCTTTTACTTATTTTCTTTATGTTGAGCTCGAGACTATTCAAGTGTATCCCAATTTCTGTATGCATAGCTGAACCAAGTTGACTTTTGTTGTTGGAATGCCTTCCCTTGTGAAAGCTCGTATTCTGTTCTCCATGTGTACTTTAGTTGTTGAAAACTAGAGGTCTCCATGTGAGCATCACTGACACAGGGAGGTTCAGTCTATGCATAGGAGTCAGAAAAGGATTTCTGTTCTGTAGTAGTTTGGGTGGCCCACGGTGGTTCTATGTCTTCCTCCACAACTCTTGAAAATCCTGCTGGTTCTTGTGTGACAGCAGGCTGCTTTGTTTCTTCTTTTACAATTCTTAGAAAACCTGCTGGTTCTTGTGTAACAACAAGTTGTTCTATTTTTTCATCTGCAACTCCTGCTAGTTCTTGTGTAACAGCAGGTTGTTCTGTTTCTCCTGCTGGTTCTTGTGTAGCAGCAAGTTGTCTTGTTTCTTCTCCTGCATCTCCTCCTGGTTCTTGTGTAACAGTAGGTTGTTCTGTTTCTCCTGCTGGTTCTTGTGTAGCAGCAGGTTATCCTGTTTCTTCTCCTGCAACTCCTGCTGGTTCTTGTGTAATAGCAGGTTGCTCTGTTTCTTGTCGTGCAACTCCTGCTAGTTCCATTGTAACAGCAGGTTGTTCTGTTTCTTCTGCTACAACTCCTGCTGGTTCTTGTGTAACAACAGGTTGTTCTGTTTCTTCTGCTGCAACTCCTGCTGGTTTTTGTGTAACAGCAGGTTGTTTTGTTTTAATTACAGTAGTAGGTTGTTCCGTTTTGACTAAAGCAGCAAGTTGTTCTGTTTTGATTACAGTAGCAGAGGGTTGTGGATTAGCTTCGGTCATTGGAACCTAGACTACCTTATATCCTGCTTGAGTGTACAACTCACCACACTCACTGCACATATACTCATTGTATTAACTCTTTTATGTTACAGACGCTACCCGTGCTAAGATGTGGAGATTATATTCATTTTGATAGGCTTCTTTAACCATTATTATCTTCTGTTGATAATCCTTAATTTGAGATTTTAGAAACTCAATTTCTTCCTGCAGGAAGGCTATGGTAGGCGGAGCTTGTGTATCTGTAGGCTCTAACAAAGGAAGGGATTGTTGTTCCGCATCCACTTGGTCATTTGCATCCCCAACAGGTGGCTCTTGTGTGTCACCTGTTGGGTCAGTGGTTGGTTCTTGTGTAACAACCACTTTCCCAATATCACCTTGGGTGTCTACTTTAGATTTTTCGGCAGCTGGTTCTTGTGTAACAGTTGCCTCAGAAAATAATGTCACAAAATTGTCAACGCTCTGCATCTCAGCCCCAGAGGGTGAGGAAAGGGACTGCTCTAGAATGGCTCGAATGCAGGGTGTTAGGGTGATGGGTGGAGAACTGCAGATCATAGGGCTGGTGGGTTTAACTGCTTCAGTCAACCATGTTCGTTGCCTCCGTAAGGAGGCAGGAAAATCAGTGATTTTTCTTTTTCGGTCACTTTCCTTCAGACTGGGGGAACTATCGGGAATAGCAGCTGCTTTTACCGAAGCACTGGTTCTTCTCCTTTTTGGTGGAGTTTCAATTTTCTGCTGTTTTTTTCTTTTAAGAAAAATGATGGGGGTGTTAAATATGAAGCATGGGGGTAGATGGTTGAGCTTCATTGGGGGATGGGGTCCTCTGCAGGGGTGTTTCTACTGCTAATTGCTGGGGAATTTCCTGGGGTATTTTCTCTGGTTGTTGGGGAATTTCCTGGGGTATTTGCTCTGGTTGTTGGGGAATTTCCTCTTCCCGGTGAGGATCTTCTTCTATTTTCTGGGGAGAATTAATGAGGGGGGCTAGATGATTTAGAGCAAAGCCTCTATTTATTAAGAGTTGGGATAAACGGTGGTGTTTCACGGAAAGGGCGGATGCTTTTCTTTTCCAGTATAACGTGACATATTTTTCAGACAACCCAATAGATAATAAGGCATGTTTATCAATTGACCATGCCTCAAATGATCTAACAAAACAAAGTCGTGTTGGTAAATTACCTGGTAACGACCTTCGCAAGTCAAATACTGCTTGACAAACTCTACGACCTTTGGCCATGGTGGAGGCAGTGACTGAAGTGCAACCCCTCTGCCTTTGGCTTCGACGTGCTCGCCTGGTAGGAAAAAGCCTTCCTGCGCATTCAGATTAAGATTTTTCCTACTAAACCAGCGTGTACCATTGGTCGGTAACCCGGAAACTTGGGCTACATCTTCCTCTATTACTAGAATATGTACTCCCTGGACCGTAGAAAATCCTTCTCTTAAGTTGCATGCGAACTCCAACAGTTGTTGTGTGTTGAAATTCGGGAGTCTTCTAAAGTATTCTGTCCATCCTGCTTGCAAGAAAATTTGGTAAACCTCGGGGTAGAGTTCCAGTAGCGCTGTTGTGCCCAGTTCATATGTGATCAGATTCCCCCCATAGTTGCTGATCCAGCGAAAATACACAATGCAGAGCCTAGTTACCGAGTTTGAGACAGAGTAAACCGTTACAAATGAGGATATGCCACGATGAGGTGAGTTTTAGATATTAGCGCGAGGAGTAAGGGTGGCGGCGATTGACGTGTTATGCAATAATTACAATATTTTGGTAATCCCCCCAAATCTACGGTTGAATGATCTGATTGGAAGTACAATGATTTCGACAGTCGTATCAACATCTCCACATTAACTATAATTTAATATTCACACTTAAACATGCATACCTTTACTCTTACCTTTAGTCGCACGCCAAAAGTCTTATCTTCTCATTTGCTGGATTAATCATAATTTCAACGGGTTTATAATCATAATAATACAAGCAATTTGACAGGAAGTAGTAGTGACGAAGTGTGATTATCAGAGTGCATGGCTGGTTTCTTTAGTGCCGCATAATATGTTCCATCAGGGTGATAGTTCATTAAGTACTGAAACTAGTATTGCAGCATTGAAAAGTGATGTTGCCGGAACATGAGCTCGTGCTGCAGCCGTGGGAAGTGGTGTCGCGGCAACAGAGAAATTGTGTCGCATTGACGGAAAGTGGTGTTGCAGCAATGGGGAGCGGTGTCGCAACGCCGGAGAGTGGTGTTGCAGCAATGGGAAGTAGTGTTGCAGCAACGGGAAGTGGTGCTGTAGCAATGGGAAATGGAGTTGCAGCAACGAGAAATGGTGTTGCAGCAACGGGAAATGGTGTTGCAGCAACAGGAAATGGTGTTGCAGCAACGAGGAATGGTGTTGCAGCAATGGGGAATGGTGTTGTAGGAATGGGGAATGGTGTTGCGGCAATGGGGAATGGTGTTGCAGCAACAGGAAATGGTGAAAACTTTATTTATGGTTCGAAAAATGTTTCCAAGCTGCAAAGTGATTTTTTTTAGAATTTTTATTCTCATCCATCCTCCGAAACTAAGATCTGCAAAACAATTAATTGTAACATGGAAACCCTTGGCAGGGATTATTAGTTAAGAAATCTAATCTAAAAATAAATAAATGAATAGAAATTTAAGTGCCTTGAGGGATAGCAGGTTCCCCCAAAAAACCATAATGTAAGTCTGCCATGCAGGTAGCTTTGAAATCCTCTTTAGAAACAGGTCGTTGATACGGACGGAGTAGATACCCATTTACTAATAACGGTGTTCTATTATCATCAATTGTTAAGAGTCTGACTGTTCCGTTTGGAAAAACAACATCTATTTCATAAGGTCCTAGCCACCTTGTTCTTAATTTACCTTGGAAATTCTTGAAACGAGAGTCATACAGTAAAGCCCAGTTACCTTTCTGGAACTGCTTCTGCTTAATAGTTTTGTCATGCCATCTGGTTCTTTGCTGCTGGATCATGGTTGTTTGATGGATGGCATCCAATCTTTTCTCGTCTAGTTCCTGATGCTGCTGCAACCTGGCTGTCTATGCATCAGTCAAATCAAGGTTAACAGCTAGAGCAATTCTTAAAGTTTTGATTTCAAACTCCGAAGGGAAAACAACATTTTTACCAAAAACTAATTCATAGTGTGAAAATCCCATGGTATTCCTCCAAGTCGTTCTATAAGCCCATAGTGCTTCAGGCAAATTTTGAAACTAGTCCCTCCTGTTTTCCTTTATTGTTTTTGGCAAAATAACTTCTATGACTTTGTTGGTGCTTTCCACCTGCTCATTTGACTGGGGGTGATAAGGTGTGGTCATTTTATGCTTAATGTGGTATTTTTGCAATGTGTCTTTGAAGCCATGAGAGTTAAACGGAGGTCCTCCATCAGTGACTAATTCCATAGGCAGTCCAAACCTAACGAAGATTTCTTCAAATAAAAATGTTAATACTGATTCTTCATTAGCTTTGAGGAGTGCCTTAACTTCTACCAACTTAGTCATGTAATACGTGCATACTAGTATATAAACTTTTTGATTGGACGGAGGATTAATGGGACCTATAAAATCTAGCGTCCATCTTTCAAATGGTTCAAGAACTACCTGGGGATTGAGTGACATTTCATCCCTGTGATTAGGCTGGCCCATTCTTTGACAGCTATCGCAAGCCCTGACATATTTCTTTGCATCTTTGAAGATTGAGGGCGAGTAGTATCCCATCTTAAGAACCTTGTGTGTTGTTCTTTTGTCTGCGAAATGTCCTCCACAAGGGCCACCGTGACAGGCTTTCAATACATCATAAATTTTATCTTCGCCAATGCATCTTCGAATCTCCTGATCGAGTCCTGTGTGAAACAGACATCCGATTATCCAGCTGTACCTAACGCTCTGCTAAATAATTTTCCTTTTTTCTCTATGCGATAGGTGTGATGGTAATTTTCCTGTAACTAAGTAGTTGGCAATGTTTGCATACCAAGGTGAGTGAGCAGATACTGCAAATAAATACTCATCAGGAAAAGAATCATCTACTGGAATATTTTCATTAGTTTTTAACCGAGAAAGGAAATCAACAACTACATTTTCTTTTC
>APFE031416268.1:9266-28689 GCA_000404065.3 Pinus taeda | reverse complement strand
TAGAAGTGACCACAAGTAACTTTTTAAAGATGAAACTCGCGCTTTTTGACCTTTACAGGGGTATGCACCCATCCTTTGGTTTACAGAGCGTACAAGTACGCAGGTACAGGGTGTTTGGAGTGCGTACACGCAGGCAAGGTAGAGAGAACCTGCGTACCAGAGATAAACATGTTTTTAAGTGACTTTCTCTCTTTTTGAAGTTTGACATGAAGAGCAGAGGTATGAGGCTTGACAAGGAGGATAATATGACTATTGATGGAGCCATATTAACTGCAGATAGTCATGGTGACAAATTTCAGTGTAACACTATCAATTGCGAAATCATCTAAATTAAACAGATGGTGCTGCAGTCAAAAGAAAGCATAAATAAATCATATCTTAATTAGAAAACTCACTAGTTTTAACCATTCGAATTGCCTTTAAAAGGATGAATTAAGTCACAAGTTTAATCATTGTTTTGATGAGCATGAGTTGGTGAGACCAATCAATAGGAAGCACAATTTTGTGCGTGGAGCTTGTGAGAGAAAGATGTGCCAAGAGAAACTTGTGCACAGGTTGGTAGTGAGATGTATAGAGATAGTGCAGAGGTTTCTTGGGCTTGAGAAAAACATTGTATTATTCTCATATTTTCTGATTAATGAAATATACAGATAGCAGGGGTTTTTAGTTGACGCTTTCCTCGGGAAATAATTGTGTTATGTGTGATTGAATTCTTTCTCTTATGTTCTTCGTGATTTCATCGATCGTTTATTGTTTCTGCTGATGAGTAGAGTATATTCAAGTCTTTGTTTTAGCATATTACAATCTGTTGGAAATAACACTGAAAGGGGGGATGAATCAGTATTTACAAATCAATAACTTTTTCATTTCCATAATCAGATTTATGTACGCTACTTCAGTGAAGGGAACTCGTGTGTCTATGCAACTGTTCTTAAGGAAACTAATGTATATCCAGTGAACTTATGATTTAGTTAGTTCATCATATGTTGATATTTAATCAGTGAATCAATACTTTATTAAACATTAAACAATAACCATGTGCAGTAATAACAGAATAAACCATCACACATAAGCAACACACATGAACACCAAGATTTAAGGTGGAAACCCAATATGGGTGAAAACCACCCGTTGCTGTCGTTCTGTCTTCTTTTAATAATAAGAAAATCTGTATACAATCTTGTACTGGTGCAGACTCATACCAGTATGTAGACGCCCACTTTCAGAAGACTACAACCTTCTCTCATTCTCCAACTTCTACTGGAAGGGAGTTGTACCCCCCTAGTTCTTGTACTAGCAGACATGTTTACTAGTACATAGGCTCCGACCTACAGAAGGCTACAACCTTCACTCGTTCTCTAGCTGCTACTGGAAGGGAGCTCCAACCCCCTGATCAAATCACCAGCCACTACTGGCAGGAAGCTTCGACTTCCTCATTGAAAGCTACAACCCTTAGTATCCTCTAGGGACCACGTTTCATAAATTTTCAGACTGAATACCCCTGGTACACAATACTACAATATGAAGGCCACGTTTCATCAAATTTTCACACTGGACCTATTAGTAACATTGAAGCTCAAAATAAATCACCACTGTAATACAACCATCAAAACCAATCACTGAAACTCAATCATCAATCTCTGACATAACTGAAACCAATCATCAATCTCTGAATCAACCATAACTGAATCAATCAATCACTGAAACCTCTGACATAACTGAATCAACCATTCATTCAAACTTAATCAAATTCAACCAATCAATTGGAACAGAGAGATCACTGTAACCTATACACAGATCTGAACCTAGAACACTGCATCAAAAGCCAAAACCAACTGTAACCTCAAAAATCATGTGTCAAATTATATACGCTTCTTCAATGAAGCCATCCTGCGTGTATACGCAACTTCCTTTAGCCCAACCTGCGTATACCTCTAAAGATACTGAATCATAAAACCTCTAGACCACAAACTGTACCAATCAGTGAAATTCTGAAGATCTACTATCAATTTACAGAGTTCTAAACAGATAGCAGCAATGATCACCCTTCTTACTCAATCAATCAATTAATCAGACACAAACTCTTTATGCATTCAGTTTTACTTTCAGATCTAAGAAGACATCATTGACAGACAACAATAAACAACAACACTGATTTGATAGATCCGCCATCCTTGAACATCAAGCTTTTCTTTTGCATATGCTACTTGGAAGAGCTGAACCAACATGTATACGCACCTTCACCAAAGCGAACCAATATATAGATTTGCAAATACATACTTATAACTTCGCTGCAATTCGAGACTTCAGACATACCCAGATCATCGCATATAAAGGATAAAACTTGTGTTAGCCATCAGATCTAGCCTATCCATTATCAGATCACATAATGATAAGTCATTATGATCTTGATCCATCATTAGATCTCATCCATCATCAAACACTTAGGTGCATACTTAGTCTAGATCAAGCAAAGCATCAAAAACCCATAACATGCATATTTTCTTTTGATCTAAAACTTCATAAGATATTCATTACTTGTGCAATTAACCTTTTGATCTTCTCCTTCTTATATACTTAGATCCTTTGTCAATACCTCAGACCAACACCTTGAACCAATACCTCGAACCAAATACCTCGGACCAAATACCTCAGACCAAATACCTTGGATCAAAACCTCAGACCAATACCTCGGACCAAAAACCTTTGACCCATACCTAGGACCAAAACCTTGATTTTCCATCCCATACGCACTTTTCCTTCTATGAAAGTGCGTGCATATGTATACGCTACTTTTGTTCTGTGAACCAGCGTGTATACATTGTTTTGACTAAGTGGATCTGCGTATACATCTTAAACTGCTTTACACCATCCTTTTCCTTCAACTTCGTTATTCTGATCAGTAGACCTTAGTTCCATCTTCCTGTTCTTCTGCGTCAATGTCATGTTACCTCTGAATAAACCTGTTACACTGGGATTTTCCATATAACTTCTGAAATGATTCCTTTGAACTGCCCTGCATTTTGTCACTTCTGTAAACACAACTGCTATGCATTCTGTCCCATCTGATATCTCTCTTGTAGATTCATCTAGTTACCGTATACAAGTGAGTTTTTCTGCTACAAGTGGGTTGCCATCAAGTACAACACATGCATCATAATGCCAACACCTCAAGGATCTTGCCCTTTTCTGTATTTCTTTCGAACTACAACTCTAAATCACCCCACCTCCTTCTTGGAGATGTGGCTGCCATCTCTGCCAAATGAATGTCAAACTGGTTTTCTTCTCCCTCTTTCGCTGCTGCCCCAACAAAACTCGGATCTGGATTTCTTGGGCTCTAGAAATCCTCTAAAGAACAAGCTCTCTTTGAATTTCAATTTCCTTCACGGAAATCTTTCTGCCAACCTTTGTCGAACCACCCCTCTTTGATCTCTCTTTGTTGTTGCTCAACACTGGATCTAGATTTCTTGGCAAGAAATCTTCTGAGGAACTGATTCCCTCTAGCTTGATTCTGCCCCACTAGGCACTGTTCTGCACCAACAAAATCAACACCCCACTAGCAACTCCAGATGAAACCTGCGCTGCACCTCTAGCCACGACAACTGGAAAAATGAGACTCAATAGTCTCTGCGTTGGCCCAGTAACCACTACGCTGCCCTCTACAGCAACAATGTCACTCAATCAGGCTGACATAGGCTCGCTCTGATACCATGTGAAAATTTCTGAATCTAACAAACTAGAAATCCTACTGCAGTAAACTGATTTGTATTACCTACTTGTGTTCTTCAGTTTAACAAGTTATTTTTAGAATTCTTCAGAAAATATTAATGTAAATACACTGCAGCCTACATCACTATACAGATCAAGTACTGAAAAATAAATGAGACAACCATGAAAAGGGCTCACTTATTTTTGGACTAAACGTCCCCGGAAAAACCCAATGCGGGAAAACTGGTGCAACAGAAATGAGGGTTTTATTATTAAGCAGATTTCTGAATACAACTAGGGTGCCATATTCGGCTCACCCAATAGAGAATAAGCCTGCAGAAGTACCTATATCCAGAGATAGGTATTTCGGCGGATCCAGCAACTGGATGAACAAATCCCACAGGTGACTGTGCTGTCTCCAGTGCTGTGCAGTGATGGCTGCTCCCAACTCTACACTGGCACTGTGTCCCCTCCTCTAGGAGCTGTGTCACCCTCCCAGTGAGCCTTCCTGGCTCAGAAATCGATTTGTTGAACTGTTGCCCGATCTGCCTCACAAAAACCCCAGTGTTGTCACTAAGTGACTGCGTCAGCCCTCCAGCCTCTGCGTCACCCTTTCTGGAGTTGCACTGTCTCTCCCTGGTGCTCCTCTGCCTCTTTGCTATGTATTCTCGGCCTTGGACGAAAGTCCCTCTGCCGAATTTCCCCTCTCTGCACTAGAAACTCACTCCGAAATTCTTAGCAAACCATGCCCTAGAATTTCGAACTAGCTCAAGTGTTGCTCTCTTTGTGTGCATTCTCCCACTGACCCCAAGCCTTCCTTTATACTTTTCATGTTGAGAAATCAACGACCGTGATCTAATCTCTAATCAACAGCGAAGATTAAATTAGACTTGATCCTCGTCTCTTATAAACTTCTCACACATATTTTCATTAATACCCATTAATACTTTAATTTTCCTAAGTTTAGACTTAGGAATCCCATTAAAAATATTAATTATTTTAATAAAATACAATCCGGGTGGAATTTCACCAAACGATTTCTGTGTCTTGGAGATCTCATGTGTTCTGGCCCCTCTACAATTTTCAATAAGAAGCACATCCTTTGCTATAGCATCCTTGCTCCCAAGCTTTACAGTACCTGTTTCTATAACATTTGCAGATCCGACATTTCAAAAAGACATTGTTCCATCTTTTCCTTCTCTCAAAGATAGAAATTTATTCCTGTCTCTTGTCATATGTGATGAGCAACCACTATGAATGTACCAACATTCTTTTTGCTTTGAGCTTTTAGGGCAAGAGTGCATCTTTCAATTTTCTTCTTCCAGACCTGATCATTTTGATTCTGCTATGATTCTCTTGGAGGAATGATTACCCTACAATGTTTAGCCAATTGTCCAAAATTGTTGCATTTATGGCATTCTACTTCATTGCTTAAGTGACCAAACTTGTTGTAATTTTGCTTATAATCTTCCTGCGAATTTCTGGGATAATCATTCCTGAAATACCTTCCAAAGTTGCTTCTGTTTCTAACATAGGCTCAACAATTTACAACTTTTTGCCCAAATTTTCCAAAAGAACAACAAATACCAAGAAATACATTTTGATACCTGTGAGGGGGAGGCCTTCTTCATGATACTGTTCTCCATGATCCTTCTTGTTGATCTTGAATCTTTTGTTCTGCTGGGAATCCTCTTTCGTTCTCAATAGATCTTCTAGCCATTGCTGCATAAGTTTTATTTCCACCTTCCTTTTTGGTTGTGGAAGAGGTTGAGCTTTTTGCAAATGTTTTCTTGTAGCCCAATCCCGTCTTGTGATTGTGTGGCCTTTGGTTGCTGATGAGCTCATCTAATACTCTGGAGTTATTTGCAAAATTTCGCTGAACATTTCTTCTTTTCTCTATATCCTTTAATAGATAAACTATCTCTGCTTTTAAATCTTCCCTTGCCTTGTTGCTTTCTTTAAGTTCACTTCTAAGAGAATCTTCAATTTTTCTAGCTTCTTCTAATTGTATTTTAAGGCTGATAATAGTTTCCTTTGATTTTTCATTCTTCTTATTGAGGCTTCCAGCATGTTCTTTTGTTATCTTTAATTTTACTTTGAGAGATTCAACATTTTCTTTTTCAACTTTAAGCTCCTTTATAACTCTGGTGATCTTGTTTAGAAATTGAATTTCGTCCATCTCTTCTTCTTCTTCTTCTTCAAGTGCTTCCTTCCTGTTGTCCCTAGCCATGAATAGTACTCTTCCTTTGTCGTTTTCTTCATCATTGTCATTTTATTCTTCAGATGATGAATTGTCTTCTTTAGAAAAATAACTTTTCTTAAAGCCTTTCCTTCTATTTTGCTTGTTGAATCTTTTTTGACCCTTAACAAAATTCTTATGAGGACATTTAGCTGCAAAGTGACAAATTTCACCACAAGTGAAACAAATTAATGGAAGTTTACCTTTGAGCTTACCTATTCCTCTTTGCCATTTCTTCATCAGAGAATTCCTCTTCTTTGCAAGAACTGGAGCTAGGTTTTGATTCTTGTTTGTCTTTCTTGGTCTTCTTAGATGCTGTGAATGCTGCTTCTCGGTTAGGTGGACCGTCTTCTTGTTCAATCCTTATTTCATAAGCTGTAAGAATCCTGTGTAGCTCATCCATGCTAAGGTTGTTCAAGTCGGATCTATCTTCTAAGACATAAACTTTAGGATTAAATCTTGCTGGAAGAGATCTTAGGACCTTTTGTACAATAGTCTTTTTATCAACTGGTTCTCCCAGTCCTTCCAAGGCATTTGTTACTTCATCCACTCATTGAAAGAAAGCTGCGATGTTCTCGTCTTCTTTCATCTTCAGTTGTTCAAATTGAGCTCTGCTAATTTGAAGTTTTGCTTCTTTGACTTTTGAGTCTCCTTCACATATGTTTTGAAGCTTGCCCCAAAGTTCCTTAGTTGTTTTATAGCCCAATACCTTAACATAGAAAGATTGAGTGAGTCTACTCATAATGGCATTCTTGGCTTTGCCATCATATTCGGCAAGTTTCCTACCCTTTCCTATGAGGCTTTTGCATCATATCCTTGTTTGTCTGTTTCCCAAATATCATATCCTTGTGCAAGGATGTATACCTGCATCCTTCCATTCCATACTGCATAGTTTTTCCCATCAAACAGAGGAACTACATTCTTGGTCTACTCCATGATCTCCCTTCAGTAGTTAGACTTATTTATAGGGACTTGCTTTGAAACCAATTGTTGGAAACACTGAGTGGGGTGAATCAATATTTCTTGGCAATTAATTATGAATATGATGCTTTGTGAAAGTTGAAAGTTGTTTCATTTCATGTTAGATATTCTTTGTTGTAATGGTTACACTTAGCTTACAAGTACAACTTTGGTGATCAATTATGATAATGTTATATATTGAATTTTGAAAGCTTGAAACTTTAAGATTGATGAATCATGATTCATGAGACTCAATATGTTGTATGTTACTAACTTGTGGACGTGGTTGATGAAGATTATAACTTCTAGATGATTGTTGTTATATGGTTCAATCTATGTTTTTTATATCTAATTCATCACTGTACATGTTTTTGTTGACATATATGCATCAAAACATAAAAAATATAAAAAGAAATACTATATTAAAAAACGCTCCCAAACCAGGAGCTTTTGGAAATCTCACTCTCGCTCTCGCTCCCCATTTTTGCTCCCGCTCCCAAGTAACTTTGGGTGTAGCCTTTGTCACTGGTTCTTCCTCATTAAGCTTAACTGTCCTTTCTAGAGCTACCTTCTTCAATTCCTTGTTGTCCTGCTGCAATTGTGCAATAACCATGTGCCTTCTTTAGCTGTTCTTGTGATTGTGCAATTTCCTTGTCTTTGTCATCAGGAACATCATCTTCTTGTATAGTTTGCGAGGCTTCAAATTTATGCTCCAAGGGCAACTTTTTTGCAGCAGATCTAGTGAGGGGATTTTTGGGACATCCACCACTTTAGGAGGAAAATGCAACTTCTTACCTTTTTTTTACTCTGATGAATGAATTGCAACTGAGGGTTTTTTCACATAACTTCCAGATGGTGATTGTATATCTTTAGCCATTGATGATGGTGTCTCCTTGCTCAAAGAACTGGTTGGTAAGTGAGCTACCAAGTTCGAAGAATCTACAAATGACTGCCATGATTGATTTCTCTTATTTAGCTCCTCCAACACCAACAATTTAGTTAAAGAGAAGTGGAAAAGGCTAGGTTCCACTTGGCTTTGTTTTCCCTGTACTTTGTCTGCCATTTTGCCAAGACTCCTGAACAGATAGAAGGGAAGATTTAAGGGGCTCTTCCCTGTAAAATGCATCAAGAGTCTAAAATGGTGCTGATATATCCTTCCAAACCTACCCTCACAAGTAAAATATCTCTGAATTGCTTGCAAAAGTTTGCTGTGGTGCTCAATTAAATACTCCTTAGGGACAATGGATCCATACCCTTTATCTCTATACTCAGGCTTCAAAAAATCTTTATACTTGGCAATGTTAAGAGGCATGCCCTTGAACTATTTCTCTCCCTGAAGGGGAATCTCTGTTGCAGCTGATATTGTGACATATGAAACTAGAAATGTGAGCTCTCCAATGTTAACCTCCAGCCCATTAAAATTCATAGCAAACTCCTTAGTGAGTTGTACATTGTATCCCTGAATTTTTTCATAGAATCTGATACATCCAACTTGCTCATAGGCAACTTTGATTGCTGGGTCTGAATTGATCAATGTGAGGTCTTGGGGTTCAAAGCTGACAATGACACCTCCCTTATGTCTCTTTTTGTTTGGGGTTGACATGATTTTTCACAGCAGAGATATGCCCTAGGGTTTCTTGAATACAATCTCAGTGTAGACTTATCTAGTTCAGCAAATTGGGTTCTGTGACAATTGAAGATGCAAAACTCTATAAAACACACCCAATGAACAGCAATCACCTCTCAAAACTTAAAATAGCCACTGGTGTCTGCTTGGTCTTAATGACAGAATTAGAAACACAGGGGTACTGCCAAAAGTGCAGTGCATGAAGGAAGAAGAAGTTTCTTGACCTCTGAGGAAACAATGACCAAGTGAAAGGTTTGAAATCACTTGAATGACATGGCAGACTTCAATATCAAGGTGGCAGACAAGATTTTGGGCGTTTGATGAGGGTAAGAACATAAAAATGCAGTGAAATTTCTAGGAAACGCAACGGGCTAGAAATTTAGAAATTTAGAGGGTTTCGATGCATTTGCTCAGCATATGGGAGTATCTTGAATAACATGCAAGATAAATGCTTCAATAAAATGAAGAAAATGCACCCAGATGAACAATCTGGCCAACGGTTTGAAAAAAAGCAGTGCCTGTGTGTGAGTGCAGCACCTATCCGCAAGCTAAGCGCTTCCCCTGCCTCCTTTGCGCAGTGAACTCCAATCACCATATAGCAAGCTTCCGATGGAGAAATGAAAGGGTTCTGCGGTATTTCTGAAGACCAACCATGCATTTGAACTCCCAAGGTGGTTGCATGCGAATTTGATGAGTGATGATTACAAT
Source organism: Pinus taeda (assembly GCA_000404065.3). NCBI lineage: Eukaryota > Viridiplantae > Streptophyta > Pinopsida > Pinales > Pinaceae > Pinus > Pinus taeda. Next base: position 19,447 of record APFE031416268.1, on the reverse strand, counting down.
TTGAACTTGAATGATGAATGCGCAACACTTGTCAGAAGCGCAGCACTGTCCTCCTAACTGTTGTACTAAAATGATGTCATGGTTGATTGAGATTTGACATTTTAACTGACCCAAGGGACCCTACAAATCTATGCCAATGATGAAAAGGCATGACAATACAGCCTCACTCATGATCTTTTGATGTAACATGACCCTAGACCCACTTAACTCGACCTTTTAAGATATTAATGACTATTTTTTCACACCCTTTGACACAATTACATTCTATAATGAAACTTTATTCTATAATAACACCAATAGCTTGATCTCTAGAAGATCAAAGCCTAACCTTTTACACATTTGCAAAATAATTTGAAAGACAAAACTTGTTTTCTGACTACTATGACTATAAGACACTAACAGAAAGGATGCCCCAATGCCCTAAGTTTTATCAGCAGTCAGCTGAATGGATGCACCATCACCCTAGCAAGCACCAACTTGCCCTAGTACCACCCTGAAGTATTTTCAGGCACCAACCTGAAAGTGACTTCAACCACCTCCCTAGAACCACCCTACCACCCTCAAAAGACAAAAATTGTGGACTCCCATACCAGGGACAATGATTCACTTTACAATGATGTTCAATGATATTTCTTGACTGACCAACAACTCTAGGACCTAAACCCTTGTCCCAACAAACCTTAGGACCAAAAACGCTTGTCCCAACTACAAGCCAAATCCTTGCACAAAGACAAAATGATTTCTTCAATCCTTGTACAACTATGCTGACCCTTTACAATATTTACAAATGTACAATGTAGAATGTTTCTGAATTGAAGATGAGATCTTGCTGTTGTTGATGATGAAACAGTACTTTCTTGCACTGCCTTTACTGCTCCACTGCTGTAGTACTTTGCTCCACCTTCAAAAGCATACTGCTCTTCCCACACTGCTTTTAATATCTAGATAGTTGATGCTCAAAGTCTTGTCAACAATGTTTCACTACTGCAATGAAAGATGCTTGAAGTATTCCAACCATTGCTGTAGGTCATCAAAGTCTTTTGACTCTTGTTTGTTATGCAACGATGTGATTTGAATTCATTCCTTGATTCACTTCCCAAAACCACTGGACTTCAATTCTTTGTGAAAAGATTGTACCTGCAAATAAAACCCAAAAGAGTCCCAAGTCCCAAATAAAAGAGATAAATGAACCCAGAATCAATTGTTTAGAAAATGCAAAGACGAATCCCAAAACAAAAGAAAATTTACAACACCCTGATCTAATTATTCTTTCGCTGGTCTGTGATTTATATTGTGTCCTAGATGAGGGCCATCAGTAGCAATAAGACTTTCTACTATACAAAAATGCAATTGAATAAAAAATTATAAAAGGCAAAGTTACAATATACAACCCTAAATCCAATCTGCAGTAGTGCCCTAAAAGACCTGTTCCTACTACAATGAATTCTATAATGCTTAAAGGAACGACAAAAATTGCAGTGAGCATACCCTTCTTTGACACTGCTGTACAAGACTGAAATTTGTAGGCTATTAAGGTAAGGACTGCAGCTAATAAATTTAGAGAAAACAGGTCCGAAACTTTTGCTTATTACAGGTAGAGGTCTCAAGACCTTGTTTTACCTCTTTGCTCTTCATCCTGCAATAAAAATACAACCTCCACAATAACATGAGACAAACAAGAGTTCTCTACCTGAAATGATGTTCTCCACAACAGGTCCGAAGTACAGATAGTGAGTGCAGGTCTGAAACTTTTAATCCTCTGATGATGCCGAGATTTTGAAGGAGTAATTAGACCCTAAACTAACCAGTTTGAGACCCAAGAAAATATCCTCAACTTCGCTCTCCTTGCAAAGTCCTTAACTAACGAATCATAAGACACAAAAAGACCTAACCCTACCTTCCTAAAGATATGTGTCATCTGCCTCAGGGTGGTCGAAGAATTTCAGAGCTACTCTTCCAAGATTAATCTTTAAGTGCATGCTCAATGGGAGAGGTAAGGCTCTCTTTTTATAGATGAAGGAGAGTCTTAGAGGATGACCGTTGGAGGACTTAGGAGGGGCGTCTTAAAGAACGTTGGAGGAAACTTGACAAGAAAGGGCTTCTCATCATTGGAGGAGAACTCGTTTAAAAGAATATTGAATGACTTACCTTAACCTTTACTTAAGAAGGCCACTGCCATTTTGGTGGATGAAGTGGGTTTCTTCCTTTTGTAAATGGTGAAGAATTTTTCCTGTAGGTGGAAAATATTTTAATACCCTACCTTAAGGTGACTACTCCACTAAATATAATAAATAACCTTTATTAATGATCATTAATCAATGAATGAGTGCCATGTCACCACACCTTGGGGTTTTACTTCAAACACGAAATCATAAAGAACTACGTGGAGTGCCACATACCACTGGAAACATCTTTCCTAGGAGAATCAAACTAGAATAATTTTGACCCTAAAAATCATGAATTGCCACGTCATATTCATCGACAAAATCGGGGTATTTCTTGGTGCTGCTTGGGTTGACATCAATGACAATCACCTTTCAACACTTCTAGCTTTTGGACTCTTGAAGCACTTTTGAAAGGGAAAGCTTGTAAATTATCTTGAGGATCAAGTGTCAGTTTTGCATTCTCACTATTGGGTCTCGTGGAGATATTTTGTGACTATGCATAGAATATTTCAACATGAATAATCAGAGGCCTTTTGTGCCACGTCAAGCATCTTCTCACATGTTATTGAATGTTGTAAGACTATTCTTTGTTTCTGTTTGATGGTATGTGATTGTTGTTCACTTGTTGAAAATTAACAAACTACTTTGTTAACTGTAGACTTATATCTTTTGGGATTTGTTTGCTGATTTTATGTGCTAATATGCTAGTCATTAATTGCAAACTACTTTACAATTAATAGCTAGAACACTTTGATTTCCTTGTATCTTAATTAAAGGTTGCTATCATTCTTTCTTTGAGGTGCATGTTTGCTTTATAAATCTGCCACAATGTTCTGTGTTATTCATTTAGGGTATTTCCATAGAGTTATTCTCTCTTGTATCACATCAAGAGGCTTATATGGATTTCCCTTTTCTTGCCTAATTCATCCAAAATCTAATTTTCACCAAACACATATCGCAGTTGGGTCAACATTCTGAATGGGACCCTCATCCCAAATGGTGTGAAGTCCAATTGGGACATCATCTTGGAGATATACCCTTAAATTGTAAGTGGTACATTTCGCCCTATTAACACCTTGCTTTTCTCAAGCCCTAGGTCACGTTGTTCCCTAATTAGGCCTCTTCGAGGATTCAAATTACCCTATTGTGCTAGTTAATCCTTGTTGTTAGGTAGAGTTGTCCTCCTTAAGCCTATTTTGTCACATTACCCCTTGTACTTGATAAATCCTTCAAGTGAGCTATTAAAGGGAAGCCTCCTTATTTGTGAAAGTCCACAAAAGTGCAGGAGGTAGTGGCTGTGGTGACAGTGGGCCACACCTCATATTGTTGTCCCTTGGTCTAGTTTCATTTCTTGTGAGCCACCCTCACAAGGCCTATTAGATTTCAAAGCAACATGCCCTACTAAAGCTATGTAATCAATGGTAATGTTTAATTTTCCTTTATATTTCATTTTCATCCTTTTACCTAAATTTTTAACATTACCATTAATTGTTTTAGGAAGTTTGAGAGTGGTTCCAACTTCATTGGATTTCATATGTAGAAAGTAAAATTTTAGATCCAACACAAAATCCAACAGACGTAACAGTTTTTAGGATTTCAAGGTTGGGGGGATTGCAATGTTTCCATTGGATTCTATCATGTATGGGGGTATGAAACTAGCATTTAATCAAAAGCACCAAGCCCTATATGGACCTCGATGTTGGTGGCATTGATTGTTGAACTCCTTTGTTATGACCCTAGTAAAATTGTACCCATCACTCAAACAAAACCTCGGTTTGGCGTGTTAAGTTTATTCTTTCTCATTTTAATGCTCAAAGGGTGATATTAATGATGAGGATCCCAATCTATGCAATGATTTTAATGATATGTAAGTATTTGTTGTGGAATGATTTTTTTAAACTATAGAGGCCATCTAGAGTCTCTTTGTCGATGCATTTTTGCTTCAAACATGGATTGCACTTGGTGCTATTTTGATTATATGCACCCTTTGTTGCTATATATATGAGAATCTTTTCATATTTGTGTATGGTTTGGGTTCATATGGACACATGAATATTTACATATTTTTTCAAACTTTGAATATTTGTGTATTTTTTGGTCGACCTATTTTTGGTTTGGAATTTTTTCCTGGTTTCCAATTCTGGGGTCAATCGATTCGATGACCTTTCCGATTTGATATCATTGGTTCAATGTCCATTGTTCATTTTTCGTTTTAACTTTTGAGTCTTGACTCTAGATACTAATGGCCTTAGACTGAGTTTTAACTCGTCATTTTTTATTATTTTTGAGTTGGAGTAATTTCAGTTTACTCTTTTAGTCTTCAGACTTCGGTATCTACTATTTTGTTTAATACCAATCAAATTCTAGAATAATGAATGATGAATTTAAATCAATGTATACAATATTTTACTATTTCTATTTCATTGTATCATTCCCCTAAATTTCTCTAAAATTTGGGGTGCTCCCACACATCTGCCTTGTGCGTCTCCTCATTCCTGTGCCCCCCCATCCCAAAAAATTGGTGGAACATTGTGCAAAACAAGGTATAGAGTGACACTATACTTTTAAGCATACAAAATTATTGTATGAAACAATTAAATGGAAATTAATAAAAGTGCAACAATCTCATTTGTAATAACATAATTTTATCAATGTCCACAATTGACCAGAATAGGTGAACAAGACTATTGGCTATCCAAGTGGGTAACTCCTAGGAGAAAATTTTTCTCCGATTTGATCAGCGTGCCAGCGAATAGCATTATGGATGACCCACAGATAGCTATGCCTTAGAGCTCTCCACATATGTCCAGTTAGTGCTTGCTTCCTCACCTAACATACTTCTTTAAGGAAGGCAAGTCATCTATTAAAAGGTACGCTAACAATTTCTATAGTCATGTGCTTTCATTTAATTTTAAAGGCATTCTAATATGAATCACACATTTAGCTAGATGAGTGACCACTCTTGATTGTATCCTTGCTCTTGCACTTTATTAGGGAGGTTATCCTTGCCCCTAGTCTAATGTGACCTTCCTTAATGCCTTTTCTTTTCACTATCTAGGAGGGGCACAAATATAAGGCATTGATTGATATACCATGTCCAAGATAATCCATATTTATCATTTCAATCAGTCCCTTGTATCCACATCCATTCTTTGGGTTGATTGTCATTTGTCACTAGTGCTGGCACCCTTTTATCCTCATCTTTGAGTAAGGGTCTGGAAACTTTTTCCTTATGAGGTTGATGCAACTGAAAGAGAGATAAAAACATATATAGCCACAAATGAAAGAAAATATAAAATGAAAAAGATGGTTGGGACAATAATTAGAAGTTCGTGGACAAAATCCTAGCCTGAGCTCTACCCCCCTCATTAGGCATCACCTAGTTCCTAGCATATCATGCTCTATCGAAATAAAAGGAACTTATGAATGCCTCAACATTGATGAGCAATGAACCTCTACACCTTTGAGGGTTATTGGAGAGCATCAAACACGCTGGTTACCCAAGATATGTAAGAAGAAAAAGAAAATCATTCGAGTAGAAGGCACACTATAAGGTTGGTAAAAATAGGCCGAGGAAAGGGGTATCTTAGGTGCCCACGATTGCTCCCTGTTCTGATTAGTACACTCAAGATGTTGGACCTCATTCAACTGGTACCAAGGCAATAGAATTTGCTTTGAAGTCTTTCCCATCCTAAATCCATCGTTATCACTTGCACCTGTGGATTGATGTGTCTTCCTAGGAATTGTCTTTCCCGACTAATTGGATTCCCATCCTAAACATAAGTGTAATAACTTGCTTACAAATCATCAGCTAGAAAGACATTTGAAGGCAAGGCTTGTGTGAAGTATTTTGGTGCCCCTTGCTTTAAATATGGTCCACTATGATACTTTTATGGTTTCTTTACCTAATGATGTTGATCTCACTTGATCTAGAGATCGCTGACCGCTACGTCCACGAAATATTTGTACTAGGTAGATCCACCCAAATGGATCACTTCCTGTCAGCTCAACCATGGAGCCTGACCCCAAGGGTGTCAAGAGAATTGAACCCGTGACTTCTCAATAGCAAAGGTGCTATAATGACGGGGACTTGACCAATTGAACTAACCCTTGGAGCTAATTGTTTTCTATAGATGATATTTTTCTGCCTTGTTAAATTTCAATTGATAAAATTAGAAACCAAACCCTACACATATTGTGCGCTACGCTTCATAAGTGTACCAACTCAAATTGATGATTTAAATGTAATGGAATTCTAGTACAATTAAATTGACCAACAAGCATTATCTCTTATAATCTTTAAAGGAACACTGAAACTTGTGATAATCCTATTTTCAAGAAAATTAACAACTACCTCATCGGTTGCCTTCGTGTTAGGTATGGCCTCTACCCACCTAGTGAAATAATATGTAGTGGTCAATATCCATTTATGACCATTACTTGAGTTCTCTTTAAATTCACTAATGAAGTTAAGGCCCCACTACTGGAATGGTGCCTCCTCTACAACCAATTGCAGACGTAGTGTTGCCAACTTCTATTTTCTGGTGATGAATTGACACAATTGACATTCTCTAGCAAACTTTTGGACGTTAGTAAAGATGGATGGCCAATAATAGCCACCCCTACAGATTTTATGTGTGGTTGTTCTAGCTGTGTGATGGCCACCACATAATTCTTGATGGAACAATTTGATCAAAGCCTAGGCTTCCTCAAGGTTCACACACCTCAATATTTTAGCCCATCAGGACTTTTCCATCCTAAGCCTTGATCCATAAAATAGTATTTAGAGGCTTTCAGCCTTAAAGATATGTATTTGAGCTCAGGAAGGTATATAGGACTACTCAAGTGTCTGAGATAATAAATAATATCTCTGTAACACTTAGTGTTCTCCAACTTTTGAGTAACTGTACTAATCATGGAACACACTTCATCTTCAGGCCTAAGGGATTTTTCATTCCCCTCAGTGATAAGCTTAGTGACTCCTTGGCCCCTAATGACTTTTGTGGGTTTTCTCTCTATATCATACTTTTGAATCTTCGCTACCCACTTTCCTTGGCTCCCAAGTAACCCTGTTGTGATAGAATCTCTTTAACCACAGGATGGGGGACAAACACCACTATCTTGGAAAAGTCCCATGTAACTACAAAAATGTTTTAAATATCTAACCAACACATAGGCTTGTTTTTCCATTATTGCATAATTGAGCTCCACATCCCTAAGCATTTTGCTTATGAACGCAATGAGTTGCTCCTGAATTTCTTCACTCTCCTGGAGAAGGACCCCAACCATGGTGTCATTTGAAGGAAATGAAAAGATTATGAATTCCTTTTTATAATCATGACTCACCAAAATTGGGGCATGGGTGATGGCATCCTTGATGACTTAAAGGTGGCATCTTTCTTCAACAATTTATTCAGGGGTTTCTTGATTTCAACGACATTAGGAATGTCACTCTTGATAAAGTTGACTTTACCATGGAACGATTGGAGTTCCTTCAAATTCCTTGGTGGCTAAATCTGTTGGGTGGCTTTTACTTTTACTTTTACCCCAGAGACTACAGAACACTCCTAATTTGGCATTGTACCTTCTTAATGGACATTGTCTTGTGATTGAGCTAGTTTGATGATGATGACTTTGAGGTCCCTCTAGAAGGGATGGTATATGTTACCCACCACTAGTGGGTGGCCCAATGGGAGAAATTTTTCTCCTAATCTTGTCTTCAGCTGACAGCCAACAGCCCCTGACAGCCACCATTGTGGCCGATATATTGTGCCAATTGATCTCCGCTCCCTAAGCCAATCATATGTCCCCTCGCCCATCCTTCGAGAGTGTATGTTTGAAGGTGGGCCATCCAATCCTAAAGGTATATCTTTCATTATGCAATTGGGTGCTTATGTTTGTTTTTCCCGGGGCACATTAGGTATTGATTATTGGGTGACTTGGAAGGAGGAAGGGTTTTCACTGTAGTCTTGCTCTCCCACCTTAAATGGGGGGTTAATCCCCATCCCTAGTCCTGTGGGATCTCCCTTATTGGGTTATAGCTTTGGGATGGGAATTACTTGGGAAAACCTGATTTTGGTAGCACAATCTCGTTTTTCTGTGTCATATTTTTCACTCCCCTCTGCACATTACATGCCCTATTGCATCATCTTCCCTCTCTGGGTCCACATGACGACTGGGTCCACAAGGATCTAGTATTCCCATCCCCTTGTCCACATATCTGGATCAAGCCAGGAAACATTGCCCTAAAGGTTGATGCAACTAAAAAAAAGGATTAAAAGCATATCATGGCCACATACAAAAGAAAATTGTATTACAAATTACAAAAGATGGCCGAGACATTATTTAACATGTGGGCAAAAGGCAAGCATGAGCTCTACCCATTCATTATGGCCATCACCCTGGTTCTTAGGGGCCCCCCTTGAGTGCCCCCTGCATCATTAAGGAATCCATGCATATCCCAACCTTCGATTGGCGATTCCACCTTAAGGGGTAAATCACTGCTTATATCATATACAACATGCTCTTAGCTCCTGGAACCCTAAGTAGTATAATTTAAAAAAAATCAAGAAAAGGCAAATGAAGAAGGGTGGAAAAACAAAGGCCAAGGTAACTCATGTACCATGATTGCTCCCTTTTACATCTATACACTCAAATATGTGGACATCCCTCATCATTAACACCCTTGAACCCATGGCATTTGGTGTTGAGACCCTCGTGTCCCAATCCACCTCATCATCACCCACATGATGCCTACCACTTGAAGGTTTTACCATGGACATGTCTTTCCCTTTAGGGGTTGGGAACACCTAATAGGGTTGTTTATTAGCCACAACTACCTAGGGAGGTAACACTATTACATGTTCAAACTTCAAAGCCTCATATTTGGAAGGGAAGCCCATTATGAAGTCTCATTTGTGCCCTAGATTAACGAGGTTGGTTCACTTAGATGCACTGATGAATTATTATATTTGATGTTGAGGATGTTGAAAATTGGAAGCTCAAGGATGAATTTCCTTAGATAAGATTTCATTTCTGACAATACTGGAGTGACTTTCTAAAAATAGAAAGTCATGTCTAGCATCTCAAGCACAACTTTCCAAAAATAGTAAATCACCTGGCATCAATTGGTAATCAAGTATAGATGTTGGATAATCACTTAACTTATCATTAATCAATCTTAATAGTTCAATTTTGACTTAATCATCAATATTATCATTACCTTTATTATTATCCTTATGATACTATGATATTATTATTAAAAGGAATTTCAAGGCACCTTACCATCTCAACCATTTCATTCTCCTCTCTCCTTGATGAATCACAAGGTACTTCGTTACTCTCTCTCTCCTTTAATGGATTTGTTGCATTCTTCTTACACTCTCTTACACTCATTAAAGACATGTCATAAAAGATTCCTCTTCCACACTCTTTAATGCATATGTTACGCTCTCTCCTATATGGCATAAGTTACTAAGGCATGCATACCTCTATGCTTTATGGCATAAGTTACTAATGCATGTGAGATTCTTCCATCTAGGCATGTGTTTCCTTCTTCTTAATGACATAAGTTACAAGGCATGCATTACTCCCATAATGGCATGAGTTACACTCCCAAAATGGCATATGTTATTCTTCCTCAAGGCATGTGGATTACTCTTCCTTTATGACTAGAATTTGTTGCTTCTGCTATGTATGTATCTCATATTATCTTATCTCCTCACTACTTGTGCATTGTGAAAGAAGGATTCGAACTTGAGAGAGAGAGAGTCAGAGAGACTTGAAGAAGATTGTGAGAGAGAGAGACTTGCAGGGTAAGAGCAAAACTTTAAGGTTGATTCAGTGTTTGCATCAGTTGTTGCTACCAGTGATCTTCATGCTACAACTTGTTCAGATTTGGGTGAACTTACTCATTCTCTTGATCTCTCATTATGCTTTGTATCTCTATTGAACAATTGATATCTAATAGAAGAAGAATCTGGTTGGGTTTTCCCCTTGAGGGTTTTTCCTTGGTCA